>JAKUCM010007775.1:0-20263 GCA_023374145.1 Lepidium sativum
AAATTTGATGGTCAAATAAAAATAATTACTAATTTTGTATTTGAATTGATCTCTAATCGACAATTTTCTTCTCAAACAGAAACCACTAAATCATTGCAATTTCGTTCGACATACACAAAATATTTAAATAATGGAGTATTTCAAATTTAACATTATTCTATGTTCATTTACCTTCATGAGTTCTGTTTTTAGTCAATCCTATGTAAGTAACTTTCAGTTTTAACCATTTTTTTTTTCTTTCTCCCCTTCCTTTGTGTACACTTTTGACACTTACATTCACTGAGAAATTTCATAACAGACAATACAAAGGAAAAGCAAAAGAAAGCAAAATGAAAGATTCCATTTTTTTGTCGTTTTTAAATCAATTTTCTTTGATATAACTGTTTAAAGCAAAAAAGATCATTACTCTCTTCACACTCACTCTTCTCTTTCCCGCCCATCTCTCCATCAGCCATGGCTAAAGCTCTTCACTTTCTCCTCCTCTTTCTTCTTCACCTCTCTGTTTCCTTTGCCCAAAACGACACAAATGCCCTCACACTCTTCCGTCTCCAGACTGACACACACGGCAATCTCGCCGCAAATTGGTCAGGCTCCGACGCTTGTTCCTCCTCATGGCACGGCGTTTCTTGCTCGCCGTATTCTAACCGTGTCACTGGTCTCTCTCTTCCTTCACTCTCGTTACGAGGACCATTAATCTCTCTCTCTTCCTTAGACCAGCTTCGTCTTCTCGACCTCCATGATAACAGACTCAATGGCACTGTTTTACCTCTCATAAACTGTACTAACCTCAGACTCATTTATCTCGCCGGTAATGATCTCTCCGGTGAAATCCCTAAAGAGATCTCCTTTCTTAAAAGAATGATACGTCTTGATCTTTCTGATAACAACATTCGTGGAGTAATCCCTAGAGAGATACTTGGATTTACAAGGATTTTGACAATCCGGCTCCAGGACAATGAATTAACGGGTCGGATCCCGGATTTTTCTCAGGTGAAGTCACTTCTTGAACTAAACGTCTCGTTTAACGAATTGCACGGAAATGTCTCCGACGGTGTTGTGAAGAAATTCGGAGAATTGAGCTTTTCCGGTAATGAAGGATTATGTGGGTCGGATCCGTTACCGGTTTGTTCTTTCACAAACGATCCGGAATCTTCCAATACAGATCAGATTGTTCCGTCGAATCCTACATCGATTCCTCATTCACCTGATACCGCCGAAAAGCCGACCATTCACGGCCATAGAGGGCTTAAACCTGGAATAATCGCCGCTGTTATCGGTGGTGGTGTGGCGGTTATCGTCTTAGTATCTTTCACTTTTGCTTTCTGCTGCGGGAGATTAGACCGTAGTGGTGGAGGATCGAAATCTGTAAGTCTAGAGAGTGGTTTCGTCGGAGGAGGAGAAGGGAAGAGACGAAGTAGTTACGGCGGAGGAGGAGAAGAGAGTGACACGACGTCGGCGACGGATAGGAGTCGGCTTGTTTTTTTTGAGAGGAGGAAACAGTTTGAGCTCGAGGATTTGTTGAAAGCATCGGCGGAGATGCTTGGGAAAGGAAGTTTAGGGACGGTGTATAAGGCGGTTCTCGACGACGGTTCAACTACTGTGGCCGTGAAAAGGCTTAAAGATGCGAATCCATGTCCGCGAAAGGAGTTTGAGCAGTACATGGAGATCATTGGAAGGCTTAAACACCAAAACGTTGTTAAACTCAGAGCTTATTACTACGCTAAAGAAGAGAAGCTCCTAGTTTATGAGTATCTCCCTAATGGAAGCTTACACTCTCTTCTCCATGGTCAATCTCTCTTTCTCTAAGCTTCAAATTGTTAAACTGAAAATGTTCTGATTTTGCAATTTGGTCAACTGGGTCACTCATTAGTGCGAAAAGTTTTGATTTTTATCTCATTAGATTATCGAAAGTTTTGATTTTTATCACATTAGGTTAGCGAAAGTTTTGATTTTTTGAATGGTGTTTTAGGGAACCGAGGTCCTGGACGGATTCCTTTAGATTGGACGACGAGGATTAGTCTAATGTTAGGAGCAGCGAGAGGATTAGCGAAGATACACGACGAGTATAGCATTTCGAAGATTCCTCACGGCAACATCAAATCCTCCAACGTTCTACTCGACAGAAACGGCGTCGCCTTAATCGCCGATTTCGGTTTATCTCTTTTGCTAAACCCGGTTCACGCTATCGCCCGGTTAGGTGGCTACCGTGCACCGGAACAGTCAGAGATCAAACGGCTCTCTCAAAAAGCCGACGTGTACAGCTTTGGTGTGTTGCTACTCGAAGTTCTAACAGGAAAAGCTCCCTCAATGTTTCCATCTCCATCGAGACCTAGATCGGCTGCATCAGTGGCGGTGGAGGAGGAGGAAGAAGCGGTGGTTGATTTACCGAAGTGGGTGAGGTCAGTGGTGAAGGAGGAATGGACAGCTGAGGTATTTGATCCGGAGCTTTTGAGGTATAAGAACATTGAAGAGGAGATGGTAGCAATGTTGCATATCGGATTAGCTTGCGTCGTGCCGCAGCCGGAGAAGAGGCCAACGATGGTTGAAGTTGTTAAGATGATTGAGGAGATTAGAGTTGAGCAATCTCCGGTGGGTGAAGATTTCGATGAGTCAAGGAACTCAATGTCTCCGTCGTTGGCCACAACCGAAGACGGCCACGTTTGATGCTTTTGTAAAATATCTATCGTCGGATTTTGTGGCTCTTGGTTAAAATCTCCTATTTACGAATTTATCGAAGTTGTTTTTTAGCTACGTTTAGTGTCTTCACGATTTGTGATTTCGTATTTTGTGGATGTATTACGAAGCTGTTTCTTTCAAGTGTGTGTTCAAATAACTAAAAACCATAAACGGTTTATGTAAAGAGGAGGCCCATTAATAACTCTGTAAAGCCCATTTAGGCCCATATGTTTAAGGTTAATAACCCCTTAAATACAGACGCATATTGATTATAATGTACTTCTAGAACGGTGGGTGCTTTTGTGTCCCCTATCCTACCCCTCGTAAGTTGTCTTATTGGATGAAGAGCCAGCCCTTGGGCTTTGACCTTTCGTATACCATTTGAGCCCACTGGAAATAGATTTAACGATTAATTTTGTTCCCATCAAGGATTTGTGTTTAAACAAAACGGTGGGATTAGTGTTAAACACACGATTAGCCAATAACATACTTCTTCCTTTTCATTTAGTTGGGTAGTGGTTGGGTTTAGCATCTTTCAAAGTGTATCATGTCCTAACTTTTTTAATACAATGTATTTTGAGTTTTTACATATTTATGGTTTAGGCACGTATATGCCTCGGTGCGTGAAGCTTATTTGACCCCTTAACCAAGAATTTACCTTGGGGAATACTAAACTGCTACTTAGCCGTACGATCAAACACCTTTCATGCCATGTATGATCAGCGATCATAATTTATTTGCTCCGTTTTTTTTCGTCAACGATAATTCTGATATACAGTGGAAAACAACATCAAAGATTGACCAAACACTCGACTAGATCTATTTAGTTGTAATTCAAAATTTTGAGGTTAACCAATAAAGAACAAGAAAAGAGATCCACCCTACAATATTGGGTCAAAAAGCCAAAATAAAAGATTTGAGCCCTTATCAACGAATTTTCCAAAACTCCTGCTGGTATGGTAAAAATGCCGACCAGTTTTCTGGATCCTGGATGATAAGCAAAACCGTCTCACAATCCATCGAAATTTTCACTTCTTTGATTTGAAGTTCCACTAATGCCTTTGTTGCCTAGATTACTGCCTCCACCTCTGCATAAAGGCTGGAAAACGTTGATGACCTCTCGTCTCTACCGAACATATTCCGTCCATTAAATCTGGAAAACAAACCCAACAACCGAAACCCGTTTAAATGGCGTTTATAATATTGACCGAACATTTGAATACTTTAATTTTTATTTAATAAAATACCATAATCACAAGATTATTTTGAATTTGTATATCATATTTTTGCAAATAATTGTCAATAAAAAATGTTTTGTTTGAATATTTTACATTAGTTTATGGTAATTGTGTCATTTGTATTACTGACTATATATATAGTGTAGGCTATAACTTTAAAAGTATTTGATTCTTTTTAATATTTCTATAATTCAAGTAAACTAAAGATTATAAAAAGAAATCAATCATAATGTTAAGAGAACAAATAATCATACATACCATTGTGGGGCTCAGATCGATTTATATAAAACAATGGGTGACAATTCGCATTCACATAGTTAGAAGTTTAGGGGTTAGAAACAAGTAAAGTGAAAAAGTCGATGGCTTGTTTTACAACGTTTTCAGTTTATTGTGTGCTATTTAAACGAAAACTGTGTCGTATTTGGAGGCATATTCGACAGCCAAGCTGCGCATTAAATAATACTACCCAATCACGCACACTTTACTCCGCCTCTTCACACCAAAATTCCTTTGCTTCCTCCTCCCGTCATCGTCGATCGCCGCCTGAGATCTCTGAATTCCGGTCAGGAGTTATGCATTCGAGTCATCTACTTCTTGAGGAACCGATCAGGATGACTTCAATCCTGGAGCCTTCTAAATCAGTGAGCTATTTACTTTATCTTCCCTAGTTCTGTGTGTGATTGTTTGATTTCCTAGTTCGTTGTTGATTTCTGATTATGCTTGGATCTGTTGTGATTTTTTACGTATCGAACTCGTGATTTCTATGGGGTTTATGTCGTCTTCGAGGTTTTTGATCTGCTTGATGTTATCTCGTAGAGTTTCTTCCCTGCTTTGACTAAGATTGTGGGGACTTTAGGTCCGAAATCTCGATCCATTGAGGTGATTTCCGGTTGTCTCAAAGCTGGAATGTCCGGTAATAGCGATTACTTCACTTTTGTCCTATCCAAGAGTTTGATTTGCTTGGGTTTACTCTCACTGATTAATTTCTGTTCCGCTCTTTTTGTAGTGGCTCGATTCGATTTCTCTTGGTGCGATGCAGATTATCACCAGGAGACACTGGAGAATCTGAAGATGGCAGTGAAGAGCACTAAGAAGCTTTGTGCTGTATGTTTTCTTTTATCTGGTTTTGCTCTGCTAGATCTTTGGGTTGACCACGCTTTTATTTGGTAGTAAGATCGTGATCTCATGGATTAAGATGGTTTCTGGCTTCTTCAGGTTATGCTAGACACTGTAGGACCTGAGTTGCAAGTTATTAACAAGACTGAGAAAGCTATTTCTCTTAAAGCTGATGGCCTTGTAACTTTGACTCCCAGTCAAGATAAAGAAGCCTCCTCTGAAATCCTTCCTATTAATTTTGATGGGCTAGCGAAGGTTCTATATGAACCTTATTGTTTAGTTTTTGGAGAAACATAATTGGACATTACTTATAGCTAAGTGTTGGATGTTATATTGTTTGCTATCTTCAGGCAGTTAAGAAAGGAGACACTATCTTTGTTGGACAATACCTGTTCACTGGCAGTGAAACCACTTCAGTTTGGCTTGAGGTATGAGAATATCTTGTATATGGAATTCTATGATGTTCTCTGAAATTCGATTTTAGACTTTTAGGTGTTTGTGTCGTGAGAAGACTGACCATTTAAACAAACCTTTAGGTTGAAGAAGTCAAAGGAGATGATGTCATTTGTGTGTCAAGGAACGCTGCTACTCTTGGTGGTCCGTTGTTCACGTTGCACGTCTCTCAGGTTGACATTGATATGCCAACCCTCACTGAGAAAGATACTGAGGTTAGTGTTGTACTCCAGATATCTTAATGACCACTTTGCTCTGTCTCTTGAATATTCTTAGCTTATCTGTTCGAATGCCTTAAATGTTTTTTTCTATTTTGGTTCGCCTCTAGATTATAAGCACATGGGGGGTTCAGAACAAGATCGATTTTCTCTCATTATCTTACTGTCGACATGCAAAAGATGTTCGCCAGGTCCAGATTCATTGTCATAGTGGTCTTTTTATACTGCCTTTCGAGTGTTACTTGTGTACTCACTACTAATTTTGAGCTTTTGACACGCTTGCTTGTTATGTCCCAGGCACGCGAGTTGCTTAAAAAGTTTGGTGACCTCTCTCAAACACAAATATTTGCAAAGATTGAAAGTGAACAGGTGAGTGAAAAGCATTTATCCTTTCTTTACATGTCTCTCTCTGTAACTTTATTTCATTAAGAATGGGAATGGGAATGGTGCTGATTCTGTACTTGTGTGTGTGTATTTAGGGACTGACCCACTTCGACGAAATTTTACAAGAAGCAGATGGTATTATTCTTTCTCGTGGGAATTTGGGTATTGATTTACCTCCGGAAAAGGTATGATTCTGCTCCACCTTCTAATTACTGATATGCCATCATCTAGAGCGAAGTACTAAGTTGACCTTAAAAAGTAAAAACTTGCAGGTGTTTTTGTTCCAAAAGGCTGCTCTTTACAAGTGTAATATGGCTGGAAAGCCTGCTGTTCTCACTCGTGTTGTAGACAGTATGACAGACAATCTGCGGCCAACTCGTGCAGAGGCAACTGATGTTGCTAATGCTGTTTTAGACGGTATGTTCAGTCTCTGAAATATATATTATGTACTGCTCACATATTATAGGAGTGAATAGATAGTTCTGGATCACAGTTTTGGTCCTTTTGGACACAAGTTGATGTGAGATTCTTTCTTTTCGATTTCTGCAGGAAGTGATGCAATTCTTCTAGGTGCCGAGACCCTTCGTGGATTGTACCCTGTTGAAACAATATCAACTGTTGGAAGAATCTGTAGTGAGGTAGACTTTATCTTAAAATTCTCAAGTACTGTTATTTCCATCGCCTTCTTAGTATTATGATCATCTTAGCCATTGTTTGTCTTCTCTTACACATTTACATATCTGTTTATAGGCAGAGAAGGTTTTCAACCAAGATTTGTTCTTCAAGAAGACCGTCAAGCATGTTGGTGAACCAATGTCTCACTTGGAATCTATTGCTTCTTCTGCTGTAAGCCGCTCTTCTGTGATTCTAATGAAACTTCTGGACTGAGAATTTGTCTTTCAAGTGGATAACGTCTGTTTTCATTTCTAACTTAATGGCTTAGTTTCTGCTTGATATTAGGTACGGGCAGCCATCAAGGTTAAGGCATCTGTAATTATATGTTTCACCTCATCTGGAAGAGCAGCTAGGTTCTCGCTATTCCTTCCAGCTTAAATTTTTCCTTCACTTAAATTCGTTATAGCTGTCTGTTAAATGTTTCTTCCATCACTATGAAGGTTGATTGCCAAGTACCGGCCAACTATGCCCGTTATCTCAGTTGTTATTCCGCGACTTACGACAAATCAGCTGAAGTGGAGCTTTAGCGGAGCCTTTGAGGTAAAACTAGATTCTCTTTGTGTTGAATAGAGAAAACTGTTTTCAAAAATTATTTTCGAATATTAGCACCTTCTTGTAAACTTGAAATCCAGTGACTGATGTATTGTTAGAAACCTGAATTTGGGAAATGCTACAAGAAGAAGTTAAACCTTTCTAACCGTTTTATATCTGAATTGCCTATAAGGACTTGATCTGATAGCTTCTCAAAGTTAATATTGTGTTTGTGTAAATGGTGGTCTCAGGCAAGGCAGTCACTTGTTGTCAGAGGTCTCTTCCCCATGCTTGCTGACCCTCGTCACCCTGTAAGTCTCTATTGCATTTCATCTTTCTATCTCAAACTAAATAAATTTGCAGTTATTGTATTTTGGCTCTACTAAAACATTGGGTCGGGTTTGAAACAGTAATTACCGTGGTGTATGTTTGAATATTTGATCAGGCGGAATCAACAAGCGCAACTAACGAGTCGGTTCTGAAAGTAGCTCTAGACCATGGAAAAAAAGCAGGAGTGATCAAGTCACATGACAGAGTTGTGGTCTGTCAGAAAGTAGGTGATGCATCCGTGGTCAAAATCCTTGAGCTCGATGATTAGAGGAAGCAGGATAAATCTTCTCTCTGGTCTTGTTTCTTTTTTGCTCTTTACTAATCAATTTCTCGGTTTTCAAAAGCTCTTGGTGCCTCTCAAAGAAAAATGTGTTAGATTTTTGTTTTGTGGGCTAGATGTGTCCCCCAAATACGGGAGATAATGTGATTTCTCTGGAACCTTTTTTTGTTTTTCTGTAAGAGATTAATGATTCCAAGTTATAACATAAACCAGACACAACCATTTCTCACTATATGCATAATGCATTACAACCTCTATATAACTTTAAAAGTTATTAATTAAAAAAAATATTAATTTTGAAAGCTTAAAAAGTTTTAGTTTTTCTTTTTATAACAGGTTATAGTATAATAGTTTGAAAATGTAACACAACTATTTTAGAGTTAAACATTAAAAAAAATTATACTTTAATTTATCCATTTTTTCTTAAATATATATATATGTAAATGATGATTATTAATTTATGATATATTGGAATTATGTTTTTACGTTTCAAAATAATTATTATTCTATTAATTTATTAAATTTAATCGAGTTTTACACTGGTTGGTTTGATTTGGGACCAGAAAATTTTATTATTTTATAGAGATTATTAATTTATCGAGTATTAATTTATAGATGTTATACTATATATACTTTATTTTAGTAACTCATTTATTCTAGTGACAAGTGATAAATGTACAAGAGGCAGACACACTAGCATATCCAAAGATTGAGTCTTTAAATGTATTACAGAGGAATTTAGCTTATGAACCGGCTAGATATGATTTAATTTTAACAAAAAATCACTTCCTGCTATATGCATAATATCTACTTTCTTTTAGTAACTCAGTTTCTCTCCTATTGTTAGTGGTGATCATCCAATAGAATTTTGGGTTCAATTTATAAAAAAACTGATTACAATTTCATTCCAGGTTCAGTGATATATAACTTAATTTGTTTTAGATTTTCAAATCGGTTCCTCCATTAAAACTTGATATATTTCAGTGTCACTCTTCACATTGATGAAATCAGATTTTCTTTTCTGGTCTTCTGTCATTTTGCACCTCCATGTAAATGCTATTAGAGCATGGTGAAGAGACTAGTTGAGTTTTTTTTTTTTTTTTTTTTTTTTTTTTTTTCTGTCAACGGTAAATTATATTTAAATAATAAATGGTCAGCCCAATAGCCAAATTCCTACTTAATGTAAGTGGGGGATTCGATTCCTGGTTGTGCAAATGAGCTGTTTTATGTGGATTTACCATCTGTCACTAGGTTAAGATCCGATTAGTTGAATTTCTTAAAATTAAAGTTTCAATATTTTAGTTATTATTTTAAGTTAAAAAATTGATATCCAATTATATTTTTTTAATGTCAAAGAGGGGTTTTTAAATTTGGTAAAAAAAATTTAATAAAGAAACCATATTTGTTTTTTAAAAACATTATTATTTTAATTATCATAGATTACTTTATATTATTTTAAGTTTAAGAATTTGGTTGAAAGACTATCTTACATGGTAGTGAAAGTTTTGTTTTTGTGATCAATAGAATTATATATAATTTAAGAGTCACATAAAATAAAAGCGCCCGTGGCCTAATGGATAAGGCGTTTGACTTCTAATCAAACGATTGTGGGTTCGAGTCCCACCGGGCGTGCTAATTTTTTCATTTTTTTTCATTTCGTAATTAATTACTTAATTACACCTTCCGTAATGACCCACGTGCGTAACCAACCTTTCTTTCTCTTTGGATTTTCTCAAATCTTTCCAAATATGTTTTCTCACTTTCTCGTCCCGGAAAATCATCAAAGAGATCGGAGATGAGATAATATCAAAATTCTACATGGTACTTTACTTCTCCACTATCCTGCTATGGCTCTTCATCACTGTGCTTTTCTCCGCTTGTAAGCGTTTCTAGGCGAGCGAGATTTTTTATAGACATGGGATCGTCCTTCTCGAACCTGAACGGTGTGAGTAATGGTTTAGCAACCGGACCGAGTCTCGGCGATATACCCGAGAGTTGTGTTGCTTTCGTGATTCTGCACCTGGACCTGGCACCATCGGAGATTTGTAATCTAGCTCTCCTGAATCGAGCATTTCGTGGTGCGGCTTCGTCGGATGCTGTGTGGGAGAGGAAGTTGCCAAGTAATTACCAGTGTCTGCTTGATCTATTGCCATCGGAGAGATATCAGAGTCTTTCTAAGAAGAATATTTTCGCTTTGCTCTCTCGTCCTATCCCGTTCGACGATGGTAATAAGGTCTGTTCAAGTCGATGGATTGGAAATTGGGAACTAGGGATTTTTCGTATGTGTTCTTAAGTTCCTGTTTTAATCATGCCTTCTGATGGATTAGATTTGGGAATTGAGAACTGAGAGCAATATCTCCTGTTGCAGGAAGTCTGGATCGATAAATCGACAGGAGGGGTTTGTATGGCGATTTCGGCAAGAGGAATGGCCATAACTGGAATCGAAGACAGAAGGTATTGGAATTGGTTTGTAACAGAAGAATCAAGGTACAATATTTTCGAGATTCATTCAACCTTACATTATTCAGCAAGTAGATATCAACAAGAGCATTTGCAATACTTAGTTTAGAACAATTCCCTGTTAGCTGACCAATTGAGGAATGAAACTTTTTTTATTAGTCTGTATATTTATGTATTTAGCTGCCTGAGCTCTTTAGGTTTTGAATAATAGTTATTGTGATGGTCTATCTCTATCAAGACTTGCGAAATGGTTAAGCTAATGACAATAGTCTATTCAAGTTTCTGCAGTAGATTGGAAATTGAATAAACTAGTGCAGGTTTAGTGTTAGACTGAAAAAACATATGAAGAGGTATCTACTTGTGCATATGTTTTAAGTGTCAATGCTGTTTTTGCTCTCTGGGGTTACTGTGTAACATTTCTTTTAACAGGTTCCATGTTGTAGCCTACTTACAGCAGATTTGGTGGTTTGAAGTAGATGGGATAGTGAGATTCATTCTTCCTCCTGGGAAATACTGTCTATCATTCAAAATACACCTCGGAAGATTCTCGAAAAAGTTGAGAAGACGTGTTTGCCATTTCGAACACACACACGGTTGGGAGTTAAAGCCTGTGCGGTTTTCACTCTCAACTTCAGACGGGCAAGAGGCATCATGTGAATATTATTTGACTGATAAAGAAGGAGAAGAAATGGGAGGAGGATTCTGGAGAGAGTATAAGGTTGGAGAATTTGTTGTCGGTTGCTCAGAGCCATCAACCAAAGTCCAATGGTCGATGAAACAGATCGATTGCACACATTCGAAAGGCGGGATCTGTGTGGATTCAGTCTTCATCATCCCGATCGATGTGAAGCAACGAAAAAAACAGAAAGCTACTGTGAAAAAATAGCTAGAAGATGGAATTGTACATCCACACTGTTGCATATACTACAGAATTACGCATACTTTGAAGGTTAAACTGTTTGATGTCTTAATATGGTTCGTGAATTAGGCATGTATCATTGTGAACTTGATCTAGTTTTCACTTTCTTCTTCATACTCTGTTTGTTACATAACTGAGGCTAGAATCGTGATTCATTTATCTGATAGATAGTAACAGAGCTTCTTATACAGACGAGATGTAAATAAATAAATAAAATCTTCATTAAATATTCCATTTGCATTTTACAAATTCTGAGTCATTTATTGTGGGAAAATGTATAAATAAAGTACTAAACCAAAGATGACTATTCTAAATTGAAAAGAAATGGGCTTGTTCAATTGGAAGGCCATTGTTTGAAAGGGACCATTGATATAAATTGCTAAAATGTGTATTTCTTAATTCGAAAGTCACTAAAATTACCCAAAAATTAAATTAAAAATGTGGCAGAAGGAAAGTCAGGTTCTGTCTTCACTTGGCTGGCACTTGGTAGTCCTCACAAGTATACATGTCTAAAAAAAATTGTACTAATTGTCAAATTTGTCTGAAAGACAAAAGCTTATAGATTTCTCCATGATCTCTAGTAATATTGAAAACTTTATCCGTTGGTTTAGCTTTTTAACTAACATGAAATTCTGATATGTGTGTCTTGAAAATAATGAAATAATTCTAATGAGCTTCTTCTTTATACGAAAACAGTTTCATCAATGATACAACACACTCTCTTTGAGCTTTAATTCAATGTAACTATATGGTCCTCGTTTAGCTTACCATTATACATATTTACTATTTTAGCATTTACTCACTCAATTTATTACTTTTACTCTCACAATTCATTGGATTATGACCTAAGAAAAAGCAAAGTGTTAGATTCAATTGATTTTATTAATACCCTCACGCCTCAGTTTCTAATGAAGATGCTTCTTGAGTTAGCTTAGAACAAAGAGATAAAAAATGGAGATTTTTTTTTTGGCATTACTAAACGATTGTAGTCTAGTAGCTTAAACTTGACAGAAAAGGTCCGAAGAATTATGAGTTGAATTCACTTGGGAGGGGGTTTCACATGAGGTTCCCCAACTTCGAAAAGGATTATAGTGAAAAGGGATGATGCATGGATCCTCAACTGTGGGGTTTTTTCTCGTAAAAATGTCACATACGAATCAACCGGTTGAGTTTTTCAAGGTTGCAACTTGCTCATTCTAACTATATCTTAATACTTAATTAGTGAGAAGATTTTTGTTTGTTTGAAAATACGTTGCATAATTCCATTTCTGACTATATTTTTATCGCCGGATCAATACAAAAAAAGACTCGTTGATCGGTATGATAGAAACTATAGTTAACTGTGCTCCAAAATATTGTCAGTATAAGAATTGGACCATTCAGTTCGTGTAGCAACCTGCAGATCCACAGTGATAATTAAAGATTGTGGGGGTCTATTTTATACATATACGTACAAAGAGATTAAAGAATCTGAGGCCTATTTAAATTTGCCAGTACAAAGTTCGAAGTGGTGGTTGATTAAGGTAGAGAAAGTGATAGACATCTGTATAAAACTAGCATCTGGACCATTCCCTCTTTAGCTTTACTGTTATTTTCTCAATTCACTATTTCTTTTGTTTGTTTGTTTGTTATTAATATGCTAATATATCTACATTAATTATTGATCATTACTTTTATTTATATCAAAAATGTTACCGTTTATATTCTTTCACAATCTAGTCTGTTCAACTTCATCATTGGTTAATAAATCTATAAAAATACAAATATAAAACTGATCATATGAACTCGAATTAACAACTTCAACTAGAACAATCGATTTATATAATTTACTATGGTCTTATGATGTGTATGATTGTTCAAGTTGCCGTGATGTTATTGGTTGCCAATTCGTAATTAATTTACTGCAAGAGCTATTATTATGAGGTAGTTAAAATCATATACAATGGATATGGATTAGTGTATCTGATCAAATAGTTAAGAAAAAAATTCTTTTTAGTACTAGAGTGTAAATCCACGGAATCATGTCACTCCACAGGATAAAGCTTAGGTTTTGGGTTACGGATGTAATCTTATCAATCCTATTGTTTCATTGTAAAAATAATCACAATGAACTTTTTTTGTTGAGAAAATACCATTAAAAAATCTCCAAAATTAGAGTCACTAATAACTTAGACCTCGAACCATTTTCACTCTCAAAACAAACCTTCAAACTACATTGTTATACTTAACTCTAAAATATAAATCACTAACAATTTAAACCTTAAATATTTTTTCCACTCACATTATAAACTTTGTAAACTAAATGAAGAGTGTCAAAGTGAAATCTACACATTATAAACTTTGTCTGCCGCCGTTAATCAGATCTCGTCGGAGTTCTAGTGAGGTTTACTCTCTCTTTTCCTTGTGTGGTAACCATCTAGTTCTTCGTACGAGGACAACTGAGGTTAGATTGTGTTCCTTTATTTGCTTCTCCCATTTAGTTTAGAGTCTTCCTAGATGGGGTGGTGTGGTGGATGGTTTTGATCTGGTTTGTTGGCTAGGGGTTCTTAGTGTTGTCTCGTTTGACTGTGCCTCCGATTTACCTTGCCTAATATGGTTCGTTTGAAGAAGTTAGATTCACTTGGCAAGTTTATTCAGTTGAGCCCTCAAGTGCTTAGCGAGTTTCTCCACATATTTAGCAACAAGGCCGAATATTAAGGGCTATCTTTTGGACCGCGTCGCTCGTGCAATCTAGTTATGATATCTCGTCGAAATATTGTGTCAACTCGATTTTCTTTTTGTTTTTTGGCGATTAGACTAGTACGTCGGACTTTGGTTTGTTGTATTGTGTTTTCCTCATTTCTGTAGTGTTTTTTTCGTCGTTTCTTATGTATTTTTGTCAAAAACTCGAAAACTATATATTTATAAAATCTAACATTTGAAGCAAAAAAGAGAGAGTTAAACTAGGGATTCTCTCTCAAGCATTAATTGATAAAATATAGATATATAGTAAAATCTCTATAAATTAATAATGTTGGGACTTTAGAAAAATATTAATTTAGAAAGGTATTATTTTATCCATAAATTAATATTATTATTTTATAGTATTTTAATTGAAAATTATTTTTAAAGAATAAATTGAGACCATTTTTTGATTAATTTTTTTAAAAATTATAAATTTTATTTATAATAGATAACCTCAACTATTTTATTTCAACAACCTATGATAACACTACAATGAAAATGATACATATTAAAAATTTGAAAATTTAAAGAAATTTTGGTTATTTGTTATGACATATTATATTCCAACATAATAATTTGAAAATAAAACACAAAAACTATTTTATAGAGTTAAACTCTAAGAAAAGAATTATACTTTAATATATCAAACGTTTTTAAAGTATATATATCTATAAATTTAGATGATTATTAATTTATAATATTATTGAGACTATATTTTTATATAGAGGTTTCAAAATAATTATTATATATTAATTTATTAATTTTGATCAAATTTTACAGTAGCCTGACTCGGACTCAGGGCATTTTATTATTTTATAGAATTTATTAATTTATCGATGATTAATTTTTTTTTTGTCAACATTGGACCACAAATGACCGGTCCATTAGCCAAGTTCTTGTAAATGCAAGCGGGGACACTCGATCTCAGAATGTGCAAGTGCGGATGCCTCTTGTGGACTTACCACCTGCCACTAAGCTAAATGCCACTTGCTATCGATGATTAATTTATAAGGTTCTTTTTATTGCTCTTTTACATGGTAGTGAATTGATTATTACCCTAAGTTAAACTAGGGCTTCTGTTTCTGTTTTATGCATAAATTGACAAAAGAGAGACATTTTCTTCTTTACTCGACAATGACATATAATGCACATGCATGTGGTAAGTAACCATTTGCATAAATATACACCCAAGTTCAAGATCACACCCAAAATAATCCAATCCTTTGTTTGGTTAAAAAGTACCCTCTTGAAATTGATTGTTCTATGCATATATAGACAAAAGAGGAATTAATAGAGATAAAAGATGGAATATTGGAGTAGCTCGTTCATCGATGGTGCATCTTCCTCCAATTTCATCTTTCCTTTCTATAACTCTGACCATTTTTCAGGTACCGTAGTCCTTGATGTCCATGGAACTAATTAATATGCTTGATGATTGATCATTTTATGTTAGTTTACAAGTCTCTCTTGTGTTCTACTTGTAGTAAACCAAGACAACGTGTGTCTCTCTTCAGGTACAATGGTGGCTGCACAACAAAGTATGCATCACATCCCTCTAGCAATGGTAGAGAGTCGATACGGAGAAGAAAGTAGCAATATTAAGGGACATGAGAAGAAAAATAAGAAGATGACAAGTGAGCAGCTAAAGTTCCTTGAGAGAAGTTTCCAAGAAGAGATACAGCTGGATCCTGAAAGGAAGATCAAGCTGTCGAAAGAACTCAAGCTACATCCAAGACAAATCGCGGTTTGGTTTCAGAACAGGAAAGTCAGGTGGAAGAACAAACAACTTGAGCATCGTTACCAATCACTAAGGCAAGAGTTTGATGTCGTCTCTAGAGAAAAAGAACTGCTACAAGAAGAGGTAATAAACTCAGTGATCAATGCTAATTTAGTACCTTAGCTTTTTTTGTGACATTTCCTTGGGTTGTATTCTCGTGTGTCAACAGCTTCTACAACTGAAATCGATCTTACTAGAGAATGGTTCAAGGAAGAAGAAGCATACTTGGGAGGCAAAATCAGCTCAATTACAAAACTAGATTTCATAAAATGGCTCAAAATAGTAGCTTTGATCCTTCAAAAACCACAATTTCCTCTGGCTGATTCTGTTTTTGCATTAGGTTTTGGTTATAAGTAACTTTTATGAAAAAGGGTTAAACGTTTGCTGGCCAAGTTAAGAGTTGAATGGTTAATCAAACTTCATTTTAGCTTAACAATGGCACAGAGCCATGTAGAAGATACTAGTTTGCTGTTTTCGTAAGAGTGAAACATAAATCACTGAGACTAAGCAAAAAGATTCATAAGCTCCATAAAATCTCAAGTACAATATATAAGATCTGGTGCAAAACTAAAAAAATTGGCGACAAAACAAAAGTCGCAACAAGAAAGAAAAATCAGTGAAGAGGAGATGAATGGGCTACTCTATAGCTCCATTCAACGTTTGCCTCCACCACCACCCATCTTAGCAGCTCTGGGTGCAGCACCTTTAGGGATATTGCCTTTCACTTGAGACTTCTGTTGCTTTGAAACATACTCGGCCTTCTTTGCCTTCTTCTCGTCCTTGGTCTTCTTGATTCTCTCCTTGATCTCACTGCACAATCATCAAAATGCAATTTGAGTCAATCACATCTCGTGTATAAGAAGATGGATCTATAGTGAATGTTTTAGGGAAAAGAAAAACTAACCGTAGAGCAGATTCCCTAGCTGCATCACGAACTTCAGGCTTCTCTGCACGCTTCTTCTGGATGACTTCCAAAGTAGCACCAACGATAGACCTTGAGTAAGGCTTCTTGGTTGCACGTCTCCTTCTCTTCACAGCCTCTTGAGCTGCGTCCTGGAAGAGATAAGAAGACGAATGTCACAACCAGAATTCAAGTAGTAATAATACTATAACAAAGAGGAAGCAAAGAAAGGAGTTATTCAGACCTTTTTGTGCTGCTTTCGGTACATGGCAGTCCATGAAAGCTTAGATGGCTTCAACTTGTTATGGAAATACCTCTTGCATTTCGAGTTGGCGAACAAAAACACCTGGTGAATCATAACACACAAAGATGAAAGTATTAATACAGAGACATTGCAACATCAGGCTCTTAATAAGAAGAGCACAGAAGTACCTGAGAGTCAGCTCTAATAAATCTGATTCCCCTACCAGGGTAGATCTTCTGGCCACTGAATCGGCAAAGCTCAGTCCTACAAATTAAATACAGTCAAGGGCTTAGAGATAATTAAAACCAAATCTGTTTACTCAAACAAATAGAACACACATTATGCCATGTCGTTTCAGACTGTTCTAAGTTACAGGACCTGGTAAATGGCTAGTAAGATAATCCCCCAAAAGAAAACAAAAAGTACGATTCATCAGAATCTCCATGGATCATAACAATTTCCAAAAGACAGTTAGTTCAATATACAGAGCTAAAAACCATCGACATTTTCAGGAGCAACAAGATCTAGCTAATGCCGAACAGAAGCCGTATTTCGTACCGAAATGTCTCAAATTGCCGAGAAAATAAACTGGTTTTAGAAAAACGAAAAGAAGCTCATTTTAGCTAAAGGGCATCTTCCATAGTAGCATATTAAACGGATCATCAACAATAATGTGTGCCTATGAGCTGAGAAGAATGAAGAAGACGAGAAAAACAGAGAGAGATGAGATTGATTACTTGAGAACCATGGCTCCGCCGCGCTGAAACTCTTTTTCACTCGAAACCCTAAAAAATCTGTACTTTAGATAAACGAATAGTATTTAAGGCAGATGAATTCGCCCGAGCCCTAGCTTTCAAGGACTTTAATGAACCTCTCAGCCCAAATTAATAATTAAGCCCAATAAATCAATTTTCCGTATTGTTAGGCCCATTATTGAACAAGAATATGCAAACTCCATTAGTGAATAGCCCAGTATCTTTGGAGTCCCACCTATGTGTACAAAATTGTGAAGTCAATTTCAACGATCATTATGTTGTGGATAGCCATTTTTGTCTATCTTTCGGGAGGATGATATAGGTCCCCGATAGTTTCAAAAGTATTTATATGTATCAAATTTTTTTCTTTTGTTACATTTATCTCTTCTATAAATTTTTAATATCTATTTTCTCCTCTTAAACTATTGAAAACTAAATTTTCTCCCCCAATAGTATTAACTCGGTTGAAATCGATGTAAACGATACCAAATCTTTTCACGCATTAGAGTAAACCAAACCAAGATACATTGCTTGAGACTAACCCTATCCGATTGAAGACCCAATCATTATTCGCTTTGTAACCATTTAGAAATCTTCAACCTAATTCACGATTTTATTAACAGAGGATTGATTTTTCTTTGGATTTCTTCTGGGTTTGTGATTGGAATTAGCAAGAGGAGAAGAAATGAACAATCTATCGGGAAAATCTTGTGGTCACTCAAATTATGAGTTTAGAGGACAAAACATTAATAAGATATTTCTCTATAAATAAGGTATTTCTCTATAAATTGATGTGTATGAAGTGTACATTGATGTGTAGTGACTCTTTAAGCTTCAGTTGTAGCTCTCACTCTTAGGGACATCATTTTTTCAGATTGGAGGCTTGTTGCTCCATTTCTCAACGCTATCTTCCACATCAAAATTGTACTTCTCTCTAATCTCGTTCTCCAAATATTTGATAGTCCGAAATCCACCTCCATCACGCAAAGGTCCTTCAAGTTCGACTAAATCTTTCACCTCCATAGCCGAAATCAGATCTTAGGGCAAAGATTCAATCCACTTTCAAGTTTCTTCGTTGATTTGTCGATTTAGGTTTTTTTTTTGCAATTTTTCCCATATTTCGCGATTTACAAAGAGGAGATAGCTTTATTTTAGGTTAATTTAAACTGGGTTTGGTGAGGCTTAAACAGGTCTACAATCGGGTCATGGATTGGGAAATTACGTTTTAATCCTGTTTTTACGCTAAAATTACCACGATTTACTGTACTGTGATAACCAACATTAATACCATTGGGGGGAAATTAAATTTTCAATAGTTTGAGAAGGAGAAATAGATTTTGAAAAGTTATAAAAAGGGCATATGTAACGAAGCAAAGAACTAACTACATGTAGATACTTTTGAAACTATTAGACGGATCTATGGAAAAACTATAGTAGTTATTAGGTTTTAAAAAGACAGAAACAGATTTTGGTATCTATTTGACATTTTTTGGTCAACATTGCATCACAACTGGTCGGACCGTTACCCAAATTTCTATATAATGTAAACAGTAGGATTCAACATCTGTATGTGAAAGTGCACATGTTTTTAGTGGACTTATTAATTACCAGTAAATTAAAGGCCAACTGCAATATATATCTTAATTAATGTTTATTGGACCAAAAATTTATTGTCTAGATAAGGCAGAAATCCATTATTTTCTTTATGAATTTAACGTTTAAGGACCAACAATATCATAATACTAGCCTTAAATCATATAAAAAGCACTAGGCTTAAGCTATTAATAAATGCTTTTTTTTTTCTTTGTGAAACAAGTTGCTTCATTACATTGATTAAAAAGTTGTTACAAGTCTACCAAAGCAAATGAAATACATCACAAATGCGAGATAATAAATATTATAAACATCAAAAATATATAGATACCTGGCTAGAAGAATAAAAAAAGTTTGTGAATGTGTGGAGGTCCTCATACCAATTCCTCCGAACTTCTTTAGAAAATTTCCAAATACTAGATTAGATAAGACTTCTAACACTATATGCATAACTGATATGATGCTCCAAATTAATGGAACAATAAGGGGGTTGTCTTTCCATAATGGAGACAAATAACCAACACATAAGGGGGTTGTTTACAAACATATAATTCCGATTTAACATTTTAACATCACAGACTAAATAATCACCTTTTGTAATATTAACATTGAAGAATAAGAAAAAGAAAAAACATTAGATGAATGTTATTTTTTTCTCAACCAAACTATTTAATCAACAATAATGTAGCCACACATGCAAAATATCTACAAATGAATAATTCTCTAAATAATCTCTTTAGAGTATCTCCAACACAAAACCTTATTTTGAAGAAAGACAATCCTCAAGATAAAAAATTGAAGGTAGATCCTCCAACAATAGTCTTCAAGTAAATTTGCATTACAATCCTTGATTTCTAAAGCTTTGTGTTAGTCCATAAATGTAACAAAATTCCTAATTATATAACATACTTTTAAAACATTAGACACAATATTACATGATACTTTTTTTGTAATATTACACAAAATATTAGACACTCTCTCTCTTTTCC
>JAKUCM010007776.1:0-27996 GCA_023374145.1 Lepidium sativum
TTCTTTTCCAGACAACGGAGTCGATGGATTATGTTCTGCACCGAGGACCTTGGGCATTAGCCAATCGAATTTTAGTTCTTCAACGTTGGGTTATCCTGATATCGGCGCATATGCTGAATTATATTGCTTTTTATGTTTAAATCTGAGGCATACAACTCCAATTTAGGAGTAGTGATGTTGTGGCTCATGTTGGTCAAACATTGGGCAATTTGCTTGATACTGAATAAGAGACATAGTATGTCTAGCGTCTAGTGTTTGTGAGAGTTTTTCTCAACTAGGACATAACCCAACCTCTAAGATTTCAAAGAGATTTTCAATTCCAAGAATATGAGATCACAATTCTCCGCCTAAGGTACTGAAGGCTTCGTGGATTCAGTGATGTATGTGGCATGATTACACACGATTCTGGTGCATGTGAGATAACTAATAGCGGAGGTGATCATTCTTCTGTTTGTGATTCGGATGAAGGTGGGGAAGAATATCATCCAGCTCCAATATTGGTGTTCACATTGAAGAGATTCGTGATGAACCAATACTAGAGAATGACTCAGTCATAATGTATGAAACGAGAGGGATTCTTCCATCTAGCCGTAGGGCTATGAACGTTGATGACTCAGCTCAACAACCTATCTCACCTGTTAATGATTTTGTTGTGGCTCCAGAATTGTGGTGATACAGAAATTGATCAGACTACGGTGGATTATTTTTGTCAATTGTTTAACAGTATGAGAACTCAACATGGAAACTATGATAACATTTTTACTCGCTTTAAAAGAAGAGATTCAAGTTCAATGAATGATGAGTTAACTAGAGAGGTCTATGATGAGATTTAAAGAGCCGTATTTGATATAGGAGGAGACAAGCACCAGGGCCTGATGATTTAACAAGAGCTTTTTATCGATAATTTTGGGTAGATATACAAGATGACATGATCAAAGAGATCCACTTGTTCTTCAACCTAGTGTCATACCTTTGGACTCAAATCACACCAATATATGTTTATTGCCAAAATCTGAAACACCAACACAGATGAGTGATTTTCGCCCGATAACACTCTATAATGTGAGATACAAGATTATATCAAAAATCTTAGTCAATCGTCTCAAACATCATCTCTCTGAGATTATTAGTGAGGAACAAGCTGCGATTATTCCAGGCTGTAATATCATGGATAATGTCATCATTGCCCAAGAAATATTTCATTCCTTGATGTCATGGAAAAGATGGGAAATTCATACATGATAATGAAAAGAAACATGTCAAAGACATATGATAGTTTAAAATGGTATTTTATTCGTGATACAATGAATCATATGGGCTTTTCTGACGTTTGAATACAATGGGTAATGCAATGTATTGAGTCTGCCTCTTTCTCTGTTCTTATAAATGGCTCACCACATGGCATGTTTTATCCAACGAGAACTTTGTGGCAAGGTGATCCAGTTATCACTATACTTATTTATTTTGTGTGGCAGCAACGAGGTTCTTTTTCACCTCTTCTTGGTGGCAGCAAGAGATGGTCGTTTAAGGGAATGAAAATAAGTCAACAGGGACCAATGGTTAATCACCTCTGTTTTGCTGATGACACACTTTTCTTTTTTCATACTCATCCTTGGTCGTGTAACATGACCACAAAAATCTCAGGCAATATGAAAGGATTTTAGGAAAAATGGTCAATTTAAATAAATCTGCAATTACATTTGGTTTAAAGGTTCAAGTTTCGATGAAGACAAGGTTACACCATTTTCCAAATATCTATAATGATGGTTTTGATGGCCGATATTTAGGATTAGCAGAGCAGATTGGTCGTAGGAAAAAAGGTGTTTCGTTATATAGTTATGAAAGTGCAATAACACACTCAAGGACGGAAATAACGTTTTCTTTCGGATGCAAGCAAGGAGATTATACTCAAACAATTGCGATTGCATTGACATTTTATACAATGAAAGTTACCAATTGGCATATGTGAGGAAACTAACGTAGCATTATCATTGTTCTGGTGGAGTAAAAATTCAAATAAGCCAATGTCTTGGGTTGCTTGGAAACGTCTAAGCAATGTGAAAAAGGAAGAAGGCTTAGGCTTTCGAGATATAGAGAAATTTAATCGAGCACTACTTGGTAAACATATTTGGAGACTTCGCAAGACGCCAATGAGTTTGGCTTCATGAGTGTTATAAAGATGATATTTTTGTGTGACTCGAATGTAATGGAAGCTTTGTTGGGTACACGACCATCTTTTCTCTGGAGAACCCTTTTGGAAGGACGAGACTTGATTCAACAAGGTCTTTATTGTCTTGTTGGTGATGGAAGCCAAATTCGTACTTGGCAAGATCCTTAGATACATACTCATCCACAGCGTGCTCCGACACGACTATCTCATTCAAATCTACCATTCGCTACTGTGTCCGAATTCATTCATCATGAAACAAAAACTTGGAATCATGATCTTCTACGGGATAATATAGAACCATGTGATGTTCATGAGATTCTGAAAATTCGCCTGAGTTTACGATCAACACAAGATCTTGTTGGCTGGTTTTATAACTACAATGGTGAATACCCGGTTAAATCCGGTTATTGGTTATCCACTCGTCTGGATAATTAATCATCCATGAGACCTCCGCTAGATGATCCTGATCTCAAAGCTCGATTATGGAAATTAAAGACAGTGCCAAAACTCAAAACACTTTCTATGGAGGATTTTGTCAAGTGTGTTGCCTACAAGGTCATTGTTAAAAGATCATTTTATAACCGCAGATGCACAGTGCAAATGGTGTTGTAGTGCTGATGAATCATTGCATCATTTATTCTTCTTGTGTTCTTATGTGCAAGATGTTTGGAGAGGAATACAATTACCTTATTCTAACACTTTCACAGATACAATACCATTTGAAGAGAAAATAAGAGCAATCATTTCAGGTCACGAAAATCACTTATTATCGCCATTTCATCAAAATTCTCCCATGTGGACTTTGTGACAAATTTGGAAAAGCAGGAATAGATTATTATTCCAACATCGACAAAACTCCTCGTTTGCGGATGTGCGAGATGATACTCGTGATACAATCGAATGGATTGATGCTCAATGACCCCAACATGTACCAGAGAAAATGAATGGATCAAAACAATGCTTCACAACTATTTCTCATTGGTCTCGTCCTCCACGAGGCTTTACAAAGTGTAACTGTGATTCTTAAACACTCTCTGGTATGTGCACGACATCTCAAGGACAACCTCAACTCTATGCTTATCTCCCTCTATTATCTCTTCATCCACTTTATGATTCTAACAACCAACTGTTATGGTCCCTCTTCAAAGCTCACAAAGAGAATCACAAACACAATCAAACACAGTATTTTTTTGGTAGTTAAGACTATCTATTTTGGGTTTATCATTGAATATAAATTCCAAGTACAAAACATCAGCAAACGTGGATTCATGGACTCCTTACAAAACGGAAACGATTGAAAATAACAAAGAACTGATTCCTAAAGAGTCGTCCACTTATTTTTAAATGAAACATAATTGAAAATAAAAGATAGAGATCACGTGCATTCCTCATGCAAAGTACTTCTTATTTGGAATCCTCTCCTGCGTTGATCTTCTCTGTTCTTGCTCTGTAACTCTCGTATCAATACTCATGTCTCCCAAAAGAACATTTTCCTCAAGGTTCATGGTGAAATGAGGATAACTGGTACTGAGTTGATCTTACGCTTCCCAAGTAGCTTCATCAGCAGGAAGATCACGCCACTTAACCAACACCTCCCGGACGTCGCTAGCTGAAAATCTCTGGGACAACACTGATTCTGGTTCAAGGTTGAGCAAACCATTACTGCGAAGTGGTGGAAGATTGATGGACACAGGCTCAGACTCACCGACACGCAACTTCAACAACGACACATGGAAAACCGGGTGGATGCGAGACCCTTCCGGTAGCCGTAAACAATATGCCACCTGAAATGGACCGTAATAACGATGTGTTAATATCTGAGATGATCGACGAAGCACCGTCTTTTGGCGATAAGGTTGGAGACGTAAGAACACCTAATCACCTTCTTTAAACTCCAAAGCACGTCTCTTGCGATCTGCAGTTTTCTTCATTTGGTTTTGTGCCTTATGAGTAACTCATCACGTGATGCTAGCTGTACATCAATCTCTTCCACTGGTGATGTCCCCAATTCATAACATGGCATCAATGGAGGAGCACGACCATAAACAACTTCAAATGGAGTCATGCCAATGGAAGAATGAAAAGTGGTATTGTACCAATATTCAGCCCATGGTAACAAGTCACTCCACTGCTTGGGTCGGCCATGAACGAAACAATGAAGAAATTGTTCAATACAGCGGTTCATGACTTCGGTTTGGCCGTCGGTTTGTGGGTGATAAGCCGATGACATCTTTAGAGTTGTATCAGAACGTGCCCATAATTCTTTCCAGAAGTTACTAATGAAAATGGGATCACAATCACTCAATATTGTGTGTGGCAAACCATGAAGTCTCACGATGGTGTCTATGAATTGTTGAGCTACCTCTGAGGCTGTATAGGGATGAGAAAGTGGAATTAAATGAGCGAACTTACTGAGACGATCCACCACCACCATAATTAAAGTGTAAGACTTCGAGCCAGGCAACCCATCGACGAAATCCATCGACACATCTTCCCAAATTTGATCAGGTACAGGTAAAGGTTGTAACAGCCCTGATGGAGCAAGTGTTTGTGCCTTAGCCCGTTGACAGATGCCGCATTGAGACACATACTCTACCACAGATTTGTACATCGAAGGCCAATAAAACTGTCTTGCAACCCTCTTAAATGTACGTAAGATTCCAGCATGCCCAACAGCAAGCGTATCATGATGTTTGATAACAAGGTTTTTGCGTGTTTTTCAAATAACCTACTGTTATGTAATCAATTGCAATACAGTATGGTGTCAATCCACTGGGTGAGTAACTAGCAATCATGATGCAATCTACTTATCCTAATCTAAGCCAGATTCGATTTGAGTGAGCAGTGATATAATCTAGGTGTGAATGAAATACTTAAAATAACCTAAAAGTAGAACGTGAAATCAGAGCAAGAGTAGAGCAGTAATAAAACAGAGTAAATTGCAAAACAGAGTAATTGTAAAACAGAGTTTTTAATCTAAAAACAGAATATTAAAGTTCACGAAAATTCAATGGAGAGAAAGGGGTTCTCGAGGTTAATGATCAATGATTAGGGTATTCCTAGGAGTTCCAAACTTGTCTATCAACCTATTTAGATGACCTCTAAGCAAGGAATCACAAAGTAATCACATTCATTCTCATGCAATGGGACCTCTCCTGAACAACAACCCGACTTGACTCTCGCCAACGTTAGAAGTTCAAGAGGCATTAAGTATGGACCTTACAAAGCCTAATAACACCCTAAACAATCAATCTCTTGAGCCAGGCGATGCTATCTTAACCTAAGCATGTTCAACTGATTCCCCAAGCGCCTCTCGGGACGGGGGGGGGGGGGGGGGGGGGGGGGGGGGGGGGGGGGGGGGAATCACCAAGTAATCAGATAAGTTTTCCCCTAATCTCACCCTCTCCTCAAGAACCCTAATTTAACTTACTCAGAATTCATGAAGTAAAGCATAAAATCAGGATCAAAAATCAATTGCATAAACTTAAGGATAAGAATTCGATATTGCTTTTAGAGGATCGAAAATTGCTGGAAAGTATGATATATTAAAAGTGGAAATTCTACTACAATTATAGATCAACAAAGATCTTTAAATCTTAAAGAAAAATGGAAAATTACTTAGAAAGTAAAAAGGAAAATTGGTTAAAGAGAAGAAAGGAAAATTCTCTAGAAAGAGAAATGGAAAATTCCTTAAAAAGAAAAAATGGAAAAAGACTAAAACGTTATTGGGCTTGCACAAGTGGGTATTGATTGACTTTTTACATAAAGAAGCCCAAGAAGTCAAATCTGGCGAAAATATCAACGTTCTGGTGTGAAGTCAACTCTGGCCTTTTACCATGAGCTCTCTCATTATGTTCATCGAATCCTCCACAACCTGAAGGAAAGTCTGTTCCAATTCTCAGATCTTATCATTAAGATCTGTGCCCATCTTCAGGATCTCGTCTTGCACCTGCCCGAGACCCGATTCCAAGTCTTCTAATATCTCCTTATTGGTGGCCATGATCCCACTATGTGGTGAGGGAGCTCTGGCCTGTTTTTTTGTTTTCTTTGTGGAATGATGTGATCGGTGATGTAATGCTAAAAGAAAAGAAAGAGAACTCTTGATGTTGTCGTTGATTCAAAATGAATGCCGTCAACTCCAAAAGCACAAGCTCTGATACCAAATTGTTATGGTCCCTCTTCAAAGCTCACAAAGAGAATCGCAAACACAATCAAACACAATATTTTTTGGTAGTTAAAACTACCTATTTTTGGTTTTCATTGAATATAAATACCAAGTACAAAACAGAAGCAAACGTGGAGTCATGGACTCCTTACAAAACGGAAACGACTGAAATAACAAAGAATTGATTCCTAAAGAGTCGTCCACTTATTTTTAAATGAAACATAGTTGAAAAATAAAAGATAGAGATCACGTGCATTCCTCATGCAAGTACTTCTTATTTGGAATCCTCTCCTGCGTTGATCTTCTCTGTTCTTGCTCTGTAACTCTCGTATCACCGACACAATCTGCTAATTGGGAAATTGTATTATTATACTACTGTATATACTAAAAGAAAAGCAATGTAGAGTAGATGTTTATTAGTGATTACGATAAATAGTAAAAGATGAATTTTGTTGAATACAAATTTTAATGAATTTGACTTTTTTTTTTTCTTTGGGAAATCTGTTTCAATTTATTAAATTTAAATGGTAACAACTGAAATGAAATAACATATATTGTAGGTATAGTTTAAATTTTTTAAAATTTTTGATAATATTAAATGGAGTAATTATGATTACTTGAAATTAGACTCATATAATAAATAAATAAATTTATTATATTAGTTTAGTAACTAAAAATATTACACTGTGACTCATAAAATAATCAAATAATAAAAAGAACAATGATATATAAGAATAATAAAAAAGCATGATATATATATATATATATACACATGATGTAATAGAATGAGAAAGGGAACACAAACAATAATATATGCAATTGTAAAGCAAATGAAATAAAAACAAACGGAAAATCATAATTTCTCATAATTCTTCAAATGCAAATGGTAATATTTTTAAAAGTATATGAAAAACAAAAATTCAGAAAATGCCTCACTAGTCTATTAATATCATTTACGGCCTAACGATATTTATTAAATATATTACCTTACTTTTTTAACATATTAAATATTAGTAATTACGTAGATTTTTTCGCAATTTTATAGAAGATGGTCCCAAGATTATGGTACCAAAGTTCAATCTTTTTATCTTCCTTAGATTATTTGCAATGACATGTTGAATAAAAATATTTAACACCTTCATTCATACAATGAGATGTTGAATACCATGTTGAATGTGACATAAATTCAACCACGTTAAAAAGATTCAGTATGTTGAATCAAGAGATAGAAGAGAAAATGATAATATGTTGTATAATGATATGGAAGAGAGACAATTAAGTTGAATATTAAAGTAATAAATAAGGATGTTGAATTACCAAACCAATGTATCTTAGGCCACCATTATCAAGGGTTTCTTAACTTATTTTATTATTAAAAATTTAAGAAACTCTTTTATGGATTTCTTAGCTTATTTTATTATTTTATTATTAAAATATATTTTTTAACTCACTTTTTCTCATATATAATCATTTAATAATATTTAAGAAACTCTAATAAGAACTCACCAATAATGTTGCTCTTAGTACATAAAATAAATTAAAATTATTTTAGGGTGAGCCAAATGTGTAAATGCTACTAACCAATTAATCTTTGTTAATTCTTGTTATTCTTTATAGTCAGGGAATACAAAAATAGGAAATAGTAGGTAAGATTCAGCCATCTACTCTTGCGCTGCATCGTATTTAAAATTAAGAAAAAAACAACAATGTCACTTTGATATTGACATCGACAGATGTCATGCAAAATTCGTTCAAATTCCTAAACTTTTTTATTTTCTGGACAAAAATTCATTAAATGTATATCTTCTCTGAATAGTCTAAAATATAGTCAAACTCCATGATTTTAAACTTCGAATCAAAATTTTATCAATCTACGTTAAGAAAAAAAGAAATCAATTTTACTAATCGTCTACGTATTGAACGAGATACTTTGATTCTGACATCTTTTATAAAATTAAAGAAACGGTTTTTGTCGATATGATTAAACGTAACAGTCTCTCTCTCTCTCTCCCCCTCTGACATCAAGCGACGGCCTTTCCGTTCAGTTCCGTCTTTTTTTTTAATTTTCTTAAATATTACAAAACTCATCAATCTTTGTCATTCAGTACGAGATTCCTCTCTGATTTTCCTGTCATTTCCAAAGCGCCGATTCTAGATTTGAATCAACAGTGATGGCGTTTTGGAGGCTGAGTTCGAGAGATGTGACTGGATTCAAGTTCCTCTTTTCAATCGTCTTCATCTATGCTTTAATGTCTGCGATTGTTCACTGTGTCCTCCACATGAAATTCATCTCTCCGCTTCCTGCAGATGCTCCTCTCGAACGATTTTCTGAAGCTAGAGCCGTCGAGCACATTCGCGTCTTGGCCGATGAGATCGGTGGTCGTCAGGTGATTCGCCGTTGTTTCTCTTTCTCTTTCTCTATCTCTTTCTCTCACTTTTTTTCCTATTTCATGATATGGGTTTTGTAGGAAGGACGAGCTGGACTAAAAGAAGCTGCAACATACATAAAATCGCAATTAGAGATGGTGAAGAAGAGAGCTGGACCTAATCTAATAAGGTTTGTTTTTGTTTTTAGTTACTTCTAAAAGTGGTGATTTATGATATTTTCTCTTGCTTTTTGAATACCTGTTGACCGAATCATAGATAGTGGGAACACAAGGTGAATTAATAAATGCCGAGATTCATCACTCTAACTAGATTTACTTCACTCTCAATAAATATATTAATTGACTCCCACTTTCAACAAGAATGTTCCTCATTCCAAGCTTTTTGTTTCCTGAGCTGAAAAATGATTGCTTTTGTTGTTTAGAGTTGAAGTAGAGGAGACTCATGTGGATGGTTCCTTTAGCATGATGTTTCTAGGCCACAGCATATCACTGGGTTACAGAAACCACACAAATATACTAATGCGGTATTGTTTGATAACCTCAAGTCCTCTTCTTTACAATTTGAAATTTCAATGTATTTGGTAAAGTTTATTCCTTTGCTGGTATTTGAGATTTGTGTTCTATATCTGTTACTCAAGAGACTATAGTGTTTCTATTTATGACTTACTGTGAGTTTGAGCATTCTTTTTTATCTTTATTCTTGTTTGTGTTATTCTATTCAGTCATCAATACTCTCTGCAACATTGACTGATTGTGTCCCCACTTATTAATGTCAAATGTTATACTACCATATTGCGTTTCCTTGCAGTATATCGTCAATACATTCTCATGACTCTGATGCATCTGTATTAATAAATGCTCATTATGATAGTCCAGTCAACTCCCCTGGAGCTGGTGACTGTGCGTCATGTGTAGGTGAGTTTTATTACTTTGGTACCATCTCAATGGATTATTCTTCTAAACCGCTGAATCATGGCTTTATGTGATTTAATTTGCAGCATCACTACTTGAGTTAACAAGACTGGTAGTGGATTCTGACTGGGCCCCACCTCGACCTGTAATTTTTCTCTTCAATGGTGCCGAAGAGCTTTTTATGCTGGTAATACAGTTATTCTTAGTAATGTTTCACGTCATTCATCTTCTTGCTCTTAATATGTCTTGTGACTGCTAAGTAGCATGAGATTTCTATTATAGTCAAGTTGATGAAAATAAGCTCTTACATTACAAGGTGGTGTGGCTATTTGTCATGTTTCTAGGGCTCACACGGCTTTGTGACGCAACATAAGTTGAAAGACACCATTGGACGAAGCTTCTGGGACAGGCGGCATTGGTAAAATTTAACCTATGTTTTATTCTTTTGTTCTCTGAAAAACGTTCAGCTGGTGTGAGAAGAGTAAAAATAAAACTTGTTTACTTGTGACAAGGCTTTTTCTCAGCCAGTCTCATCCTCTAGATGTCAATGATGTTCTTAAGGGTGTTATTGGATCTTCTCATATCATTTCTGATGATGGAAACAAATAAGCTTATCTTTTAACGTGTGTCTAGACCATTGCATTAAGTCATACACATGCATCATTCTTTAGACTGCAGGAAGAATATGTTTCATTGTTATTCGTGACAGCATTAAGTGGTTTCCTGTCATTTATATTTTATTTTTCTTGGCTTTGACTTGATGTTAATGGCTGGTAGATCTGGTCTGCCAATCGGGGCCTGGCTCGTGGCCATCCCATGTCTACTCTCAAGCTGCAGTGTATCCAATGGCACAGAGTTCTGCACAGGTATTTCTCTCTCTTCGGTTCTTTCATTCTACAGCATACATGAGCACACACACTGTCTTCTCTGTTTTTACCAAGTGATAGTGGGGGTCAATGATAAAACTATATTCTACTTTTTTGTTTTTCTTCGTATGTGTCGCTGACTTTAAGTTTTTTTGTGTGATATCCCAAAGGATGTTTTCCCTGTCATTCCTGGAGACACAGATTACAGAATGTTTGCAGAAGATTATGGCGACATTCCCGGGCTAGACATTATCTTTCTTCTGGGCGGTTACTACTACCATACATCATTTGATACAGTCGACAGAATATTGTATGTATCGTTTTGGTATATTTTGTGGTTGAACTTCCCCTTACTATTGTTTATTGTTTGTAAGATCCTCGTTTCACAGACTATCGTTAAACCAGACCTGGGAGCATGCAAGCACGTGGAGAAAACTTAATCAGTGTGCTTAAAGCCTTCACGAGTTCTTCTAAGCTGAAGTCTGCTAGTGAAAGGAAGTCGCTTGAAGTGGATGCTAACAGCGACATGGTTGAAAGAGCTGTTTTCTTTGATTACTTAACAATGATCATGGTGGGTGGTTTTCACTTTGTTCATCTTTTTCCATAGCTTTCTTTCACTCTTGATAAGCTGAACCCGTGAAAATTATCAGGTGTACTATCCAAAAAGAGTAGCCTTCCTACTTCACAACATTCCAGCTGCTTTGTTTCTTTTTGTTCCATTCTTTTTGTATATGTTGGACCCTGGGACATACCCTTGGTTATTAATCTTCTGGGATTTCTTGAAAGGTAAAAAATGCAATCTTTTACTTTCTTAATATATTTTTTGTTATTGTTTACTCGTTACCTCCTTGTACGGGGTTTTGGATATTTAACATTGTAATCTGATTAGGAGTTCTGCACCATTTCGCTGGGATTTTACTTGGTGTGATATTCCCTGTTCTCTTTGCGGTCATCAGATTGTTCTTTGCTTATCCCATGAGCTGGTTGGTTTAATATACATTGTTATTTTGTTCCACATTCGATTAAATGCTTAATAAAGGTGTTGAAGCTATTGAAATTTTAGTGGTGAGGGAGACTCACCAAAATTCTTATGGAAATGCAGGTTTGCTCATTCATACTTAGCTTTCTTGATGTTCATACCTTGCTCATTTGTTGGTCTTTTAAATCCAAGAGCAATATACGAGCGCGTCTTGCATTGTCAAGGTGTTTCATCTAAGAAGATTATGAAAGTTGTAAAGTCCTTATTCTTCTTCCTGTCTCATTGGCCTCCCTGTCTATCACTAGAACATGTCTTTTGACAATGATCTTGTAGGAACCATCTGATGAAGCAAGGTTTTGGGGAGCATTTGGGTTCTATGCTTCTGTAACTTCGGTATAAGTTTTCGTATATCAGTTTAATTTAACACCATACCGCAAAAATAAGTTATTTATTTGGCTGATCTCTTACTAACTGGAGAAACATTTTTAGGCCTATTATTTTGCTGGATTAAATGGAGGGTTCATGACATTTGTCATCAGCATTTCGATGCTACTGGGGTGGATTGCTTTCTGTTTGTCAGTCAAGTCCTATGGCTCTAATTCGATTAAGTAAGACTTCTACACATTAGCTATTGTGAAGTTAAGGATTAATCTAACTTGAAATGTTTCTTGAACATGAGCAATCTCTAGTCAATAAGACCCCTGTTTAGATGCTTGCTTTAGACAATAGTCTAGAATTCCGCCTCTGATAATACTTTTGGTTTTATGTATTCTAGACCGTATTGATTTAAATCTGATATATGATAAAGTTCACCTCATCCAGGTCTCCCATGTTTTATGTGATAGCTCTTGTTCCATGCCTTCTGTTTTCTATCTATTTTGGTGGTATTCTTGCACTATTTTTGATTGAGAAGACAGGAATGATGGGAGCAATTCCACCTTATGGTAAGTCTTACTGAACTCGAGTTTTTCCGAAAGCATCAGTAGTTCAGCTATGAGCTATTTACAGCATTTGAAATTCTTTTATATAGAACATTAAAAGTCTTGTTGTGATTGCAAGTCTTGCTTTCATAGCATAAGTTGTTTACTGTACAGGATTTTGTTTTGCAGGATTTTATCTAGCAGATGTAGCAGTAGCTGCAGTCATTGGAATTGTCACTGGTTTGTGTTTGGGCCCAATTATACCAGTTTGTGATCGTTGGCTTGCCAAATCTTCGATCTTGAAATTCTTACTGCACTTCAGTATGGTTATGTTGGCGGTATCGTCACAGTTCTTTCCTTACAGCAAAGATGCACCAAAGTTGTATTCCAGCACACAATCATCTCTGCTGGTAGCCTTTGCTCACTCGATATGGAACCGATATCTCAGTAATTTTCTTAATTCTTGTTCTGAAAAGGAGTAAATAATTAAATGTGCCTTTGCAGGTGGAAATGAAATCATAGGCTCAAGTTACGATTTAGCAGTCATTGATTCAAATTCAATGGAGTTCATTTTCAAACATGCTCCAGAGCTCGCAGAGGAACTAAATATTGGGTCTTCATATTCATTGAGAAACTCTGAAGTGTCTCCTCAAGAAGCCTGGGTGGTAGGCTAGTTACATTTGTTCCTCCTTACATGCTAGTGGCAGCAAAGTAAGTGTTTCTAGTTTAGAGTAAAGAGTTGGTTTGGTATTTGCAGGCACTTTTTCCTATTTCTTGTGTACTGACAACAAACAGGAGGTTCCATGCTAAAGCCAACAAAATTTTGGAACGATATAGCCGATTCCCACGCATACAAACTCATATACCGCAAACAATATTCAGTAACCGAACTCGCAGAGTTCATCTGGAAATTTCTCTCGGGTAAGCTGGATTAAATTCTCTTTAAAGACTTGAAGAAAGAACTTGTATTGGTTATTAACTATTGTCCACGTTCCTATTGCAGCTCGTTGGAGGAGATCTGGGTCACGGTTCTGAACATAACCGGCCCATTATCAGGATGGTCCTTTGCAGATGGAAAACCTCCTGGTGAAACTCAAAGAACCTTCATTTTCTTTCTCTAACGCATTTACGAAAAACTGTAAAATCAAAATGGCTTATTGTTTTTGCAGCACCGGAACTCCCACTGAATGGTCCTCCTTCTTACATATTAAGACTGAGTGGCAACAGCTGCGAGAAGTGGATCTTCTGGTTGGAAGCAAGTAGTGAAGAAGAAGTAAGAGTAGATGTAGCTGTTCTTGATCAACGTATTGATGAAGAAACTATACATTTGAAAGGTCTGTTCCCAAAATGGTCTGATCTCGTTGCCTACACTAGCTTTCTTTCTACTTACTTCTTCTAATCATAGACTATTTATCGGAAAATAAACCTGTTTTTACATTTATACAAATATACATGTCATTTTTAATAGCATGGTGTAGATTTGAATCACTACTTTAATCACTTTCACTATCAAAATACCAAGATTCCGGTTAATGACTTGGTATACATGTATCTGAGTATCAGCACTTGGAAGTTCTGGCAAAAAGAATATCAATTCCATGTCCATGGAGAAAAAATTAGGAACAGTGACACCTGTTTCATGTAGTAAGTTGGGCACGACTTGCTTTTTATTTGCGTTTTTAGAAAATAGAACTTCAACTTCATCATGTAAAAACCAAGTTTATGACTGAAGAATGGCCCCATGGCGAAATAACGCTTTCAAGTGAACTTATAGGAAGAGAAGAGTCATCAACAAAAACAAATGTATTCCAACTTTTGGATGTTTTACAGATAATATGTACAGTTCTTCTCTGTAGAACGTGAACAAAACTAGATACCTAAATAATTTCACTACAAGAGAACGTATAATAGAGAACGCTTACCTTTGTACCACGTTAAATGAACTGAAGCTTCTTACTGCATCAAAGCTACTGGTCTGATCAGATTGTATATTGAAACCGGTGCTTTTACTGGAGATGAATTGCTCAGTGCCTGGATCATTGTTATGACCGGCTTCATAACCAGTAGCTCCAAGGTCTATAATGTCGAGGCCTTCCATTTCAATAATCTCACTATAATATTGACTGCCATTGGCTCAGACTCGGAAAGGAGTTTGTGAAGAGAACCAAAGTAACGCCCACAGGCATTTTTCTGTGATGGTTCACTTGGTCTTTTCCTCTTTCTTCCTTTGCTTTGTCTTTTGGGGTGGTGTAGCTTGCATTTCAATCCTTGAGAGCATGATCCAGTGGCTTCAAAAACCGGGCAGGTGTAAGAATGCTTCTTCCGACACTGTGACCATTCTGCAGAGACAATCCGCAATCTTCATCAAATGTTTGTGAGCGAATTAAGAGTACATGGCCAGAGCTCTTATACACCTTATGGTTTTAGTTAACTTAATTTGCCATAGCAGTCATCAGAGGGTGCATAAGGAAAGGTGCATATGCCTGTCAACAAGGAATGGATGTGCCAATTAAAAACAGTGTAAATTCTAAGTTGAATCCTTACCTCGTCTCCATCTGAACAGTATCCCTTTAAAAATCCATCACATATAGCAGCATTTGGGTTGACATGCACATGCCTATATGGACATGCCTCATTGTCGCATAGACCCTGCAGAAAATAAGAACAATCGGGCATCCTTTCTGGAATCACCTTGTGAGTCAATCTGCAATTTGCATTGGAACACAATCCATTCAAAAATTTGGTACAAACTGCAGTTTTCGAGGGGTCATGAACATAGTGACATTTTCCGTCATCTCTATTGCATTTCCCAAATCTTGTGAAAAACTGGCAATACTTCTTCTTTTTAGCCAACCGTAACCGGACAACCCGAACACACGAGTTCGTTTCTTTGGATCTCTGACAAGCTGGTTACCATATCCAACCCGAACATATTCTTCATTGCCGATCACCAATCTCTTTGAAATAAATGATCTTTTAAGACCCTTCCCATTCTCAGAAGGTCCAGAGCACGGTGAATCAGCATTAGATATTCTACGAAGAGTTCGTCTTGACGAGCCCATCTTATAACTGAGGATTTCACTAGCATGGAGGTTAAACAGGCCTTAACTCACGGAGACGAGATTCACCCGATGATTGGGGAGGCCTAAGTTGAGACGTTGAATCTTGGGTACAGAAGAAAAATCGAAGCAAATGAAAACAAAGAAGTTTTCATCTCGGTCCGTGAAAAGAAAATTGTCAGAGGATCCTAATCTATCAGTCGAAAACAAGGAGGTGAGAATGAGATTAGACGTACCTGAAATTTTAAGAGGCTCATCAATGGGATTGAATCGCCGGAGAAGAAGGTAAGAGTGCTTCTCGAACTTCTCTTGAGGTTGAAGAGGAAGCTTGATCGGTTAAGCAATGAATGCAAGATATGGAAATCGATTTCTTCCAGGAAGGAGAAGAAATCAAACTGGGCATAGGGATTTCAGGAAGGATTTCTTGATGGGCTCATTAAGAAAGCCCATTAAGTCATTTCAAATGAAGGCCCAATTTGATAGAACAATTAGGTTTTTGCTATGAAAGGTTTATGCCGTTTCACTCTATATAAAGTCTCTCCTTAACAAATCTCTCAAATCTTCTGCAGCCGATTCTTCTATTAGCCGCCATGGTAATTGTTTCAGCTTCTTACTCCATTTCTCCTCTACTAGATTTAACCTAGGATTCGCTTTCTAAATTTCATGTCCTACCTTTGATAATTTTGCAGGTGAAGTACTCGCAAGAACCCGACAATCAGACCAAGTGTAAGCTCCCTGAGATTTTTTCTTAGTACAATTTTGTTATCTCGATTTGTATCCGATTTTGAGAAGTCGTTCTAATCTTTGTGGCTATCTGGCTATTTGATTTTGCAGCTTGCAAGGCTAGAGGATCCGATCTTAGGGTTCATTTCAAGGTATGTATAGTATATACTTATTGTCTGGTTTTTCAATGTAGTTAGATATATAATTTAGAGACTGTAGCTTAGTCGTTAATATTTAGGAAATACCTGATTGAGAAAAAGCAGAGTTCTGTTGCAATTTACAGATCTCACGTAAACTTCAGGGAAATTGAATTGGTCATCGTGATTGGGTGAATCTATGTTTATTTTTCTCATAACTATAAGGTTCAGTACATGATAATACATTAGTTATATTGGTTTAACATTTCACATTTGAGGTTTGTAGATTCCTATGTTATGGGTTTATGAAGTTAGTATGCAACCTGATTAAAAAAGCAGGGCTTTGTTGCCTTTCTGTGAATGAAGCTCTCGTATATATCAGGGAAATTACGGGCATTGTTCTTGGGTGAACCTATGTAAAATTTTCATGACTAATGGTTCAGTAAATGATGCCACATTTCTAAGACTGTTTTGTCTTACATTCTCATTATGTTTTGTTTCCTCCTTGTTTTAAACAGAACACTAGAGAGACAGCGCACGCCATCAGGAAGCTACCATTGATCAAGGCAAAGAGGTACCTTGAAGATGTGATAGCTCACAAGCAAGCAATTCCCTTCACACGTTTCTGTAGAGGTGTTGGGAGAACTGCTCAAGCTAAAAACAGGCATTCCAATGGTCAAGGTCGTTGGCCAGCCAAGTCTGCTCAGTTCGTTCTTGATTTGCTTAAGAACGCTGAGAGCAATGCCGAGGTTAGTATATTCGTTCAATTAATGTGTGAAAATCATTTTGCAAAGAGTAACATTTTGACCATTGTTTTTCAGGTGAAAGGTTTGGATGTTGATGCCCTCTTCATTTCACACATCCAAGTGAACCAGGCTGCAAAACAAAGGAGAAGGACCTACCGTGCCCACGGAAGAATCAATCGTAAGTCTGAGAATTTTTGGTTTATACTTCTGTGTTCAACTTTGTGTATGCTGTTGAGTGACCGAATTGGGTCTTTCTTGCGTGCAGCGTACATGTCCAATCCTTGTCACATTGAGTTGATTTTGTCAGAGAAGGAAGAACCCGTCAAGAAAGAGGTAACTGTTTCGATCTTCATTGTATAAAATGCATGATTTTCTTACAAAACATCGATTCTCATTTCGTTATCGTTTTTGATAATTGTAGCCGGAGACTCAGTTGGCAGCCAAGTCAAAGTAATCAGCCGCTTAAGACTCTTGTGTTACCCTTTTTTAATGCCCTTTTGTGTTCTTGGAAGAGATTTTTTCTTCCTTTTATGTTTTTTAGCTCGAATATTTTGTACGACAATGGATAGGTTTTTGTTGGATTATCGTTTAATGTCATGAAATCGTTTATTATCGTCTTTTTCTGATAAATTGTTAGCCTTCTGTTTCTTTTTTAGCCAATGAGATAACTGCTGAAAATTAAAATAGAGTTTATATATACGTCTCTGCTGAAAACAAAAATTACATATATGTTTGTTTGACAAAAAATCATATAAACATTGTCTGCGGAAACATCAGCAAAAATGACTGTTTGAATAATTGGGTCGTTCTTATTGTCTTTATCTTGCACGTGTCTCATTACATCTTATTCTCATTCTCAATTGCTTGAATAGTTGGGTCGTTCTCTATGTCGAACTCGTCTAGTTCACTAATCACTGACTGTTTTGTTTTCTTTCTTGACTCTCGTCTATGCTTCTTAGGTAATAGCCGTGGTTCAGCATGTTTCACACCCATGTCTCCCACCTTATACCTGTATACAAATATTCCGTTGTAAACTACATTTGGGCTTATATTGAAAAATCTCAGGAGAACTTCAATACAAACCTAACATCACTTTCCCTTTTGGTTCCAAAAGTCCTAAGCTGAAACTCCTCCCTGATTCTGATCTCATCAAGCAGTTGTAAGTAGTAAGGATACCTTTCCCAATCACTCTTAACTACACATTCTGGTTCCCCAACATGCAAGCAATCTCTGAATCCACATTTTTCTCTCTGTCATGTTTCGTATCTAAAGAAAGAGTTGGTAAAACAACATATCATCACCAACAGTCAATATATGGGAAATGGGTCCACGCCCAGGGGTTACAAAGTACAAACCTCAGGGAAACAGTGGGCAAGTGATTGCTTTGTTACTTTTAGCAAACACGGCTGGTTAAAGCCAGGAGTATCGGCCAAGTAACCACCTTCAGAAACCGGCAGTAGGGATACATTTCGGGTTGTATGTTTACCTCTACCACTTCTAGTTGAAACCTCCCCTACTCTCTGATCATCAAACCACTTATTACCTAACATCTGAATATAAAAAAGACGGAACTCATTACAAATATGGTTATAAAAACTTAAATTGTAGAACGACAATGCACAAAGAACCTTACAGGCTCAAAACAATTTTCGTCTTCCATGGCACCACCAGAATGACTTCTCAAAATGTTGATTAAGCTCGACTTTCCAACACCACTAGGCCCAACGATCACAGAAGTCTGATTTCGCAGGATAAACGAAATCGCATCAAGTCCGCGTTTAGTTCCCACACTGCAAAACAATGGTTCATAATTCCAACTACGCAATCTTATCTTCCAAGACTCCAATTCCTGTAACAAAGATTACGCTTCTAAATCATGTACTGAAGCAGCAAATGTTCTTTACTAGTAGCGAGCTACGCAATTTCTTCCTAGCAAAGGCTAATTCAAGTAATGATTCCTCTATACCTCTTCACTGATAAGTTCACATTTGTTAAGAGCAAGTGTGAGTGGAATTCGAGTTGATTCAGCTTCCACCAAGAACCTAGTCAGTGTAAATGGCTCCAGCTTCGGTTGATCAAGAGAGAAAAGAACCAGTAAGTGATCAACGTTCGCGACAGGTGGATCCAGAATCTCCGAGCGCCGATTAAACACATTCTCAATCATTCCTCTTCGATCCACCCAATCTATAGATCCTTATCTCCAACCAAAACTCTCCTCCGTATCTTCTTCAGCACAGCTCTCACCACGCAAAGCAACTCAACACCAGTCTTAGACGAATCATCATCTCCATCACTCTTCCGAGAACCAGCTACATCTTGAACAATGACACGCATAAAGTTCGCTTGAGCTGTTGCGACTGTACCGATTGCTTGAGACTCTAAGAGAGAAGGTTTTTGGTCCAGAGAGAGAACCGGCGATAAGGAGGAGGAGTAATCCTTACCGATATGCTTTGCTCTGAGCATATTCTTGCTCGGTTGGGCCTTTCGTGAGACATCAGGATTATCTCGTCCCGCTGAGAGAATATAAAAGCTGCGAGGGGTTCCGATTCCATCTCGAACTCGGCCTCCGCCATGATAAATCGCTGTAAGACGGAGGAACGGAGAAGAGTGACGAAGGAGTGAAATCGAAGATGTTTGCATACTCAAATTCCAGAAGAATCGAAGATAGTGAGACGAAGACAGTGATTAAGCTATATTACTTATGGGCCTCCTGTGATTCTGGTATTATGGGCTACACTTATGGATACAGCCTAAATCCCGTTAATTACTAAACAAAAATTTAACTCTCAAATAGATAAGCCCAAAAATGGCCCAGTTTCAGTTAGAGTTTCCGAATCTTTTAAAAGAGTGCTTGAAAGGTTAGAAAAAACCATTGTTGCGAATTGAAACGATGACGATGATCTCTGATCTTCCAAGAGATATAGTAGAGGAGGATCTCTCCAGATTACCCTTGAAATCGATGAGAGCAATGAGATTAACCTGCAAAAACTGGAATGCTCTATCCAAAAATCGGAGCTTTTCGAAGATACAGATTGGTAAAGAAGAAGTAACCATAAAGGAAGGAGTTTTATGTAATGAGCATCGTCAATAATGAAGATTCCTATATAGAGCATAAAGGTAAACCTACTTGTCTAAACCAAGATGTCAATGTATCTCAAGTTTTTAACTGTGAGGGTTTGTTGTTATGCATTAAGGGCCGAGAAGTCCATTTTGGAGAAACGTTAACTGCTTCCCAGTCTGATATTATGGTGCCGGTATAAACCGAAATCCTGTTATGATCCAGTTCTAACTGGTAATAGATACCAGGACTTTGTATTCCTTATAGCCACTTTCTTTCTATATATTCAAATCACTTTAATGAAATATTTTTGACTATAACGGTCCTCCTTTCATTTTTCAATTTAAAATAAAAATATAATTTTGTTATAAATATAGCATTAAGGTTCATAGATGTGATTATTGCTATTGTAAATTCACCGCCTCTCTTTACTATAAATATAAAGGAGGGGTTGAATTATCAATATATACAACAACATCAAAAATAACTAAAGAGAATATTTCACTTTTTCTCTACCCCACGTAACCCACTTCTTCTTTTAATTTCACATAAGCAATATACATAATATAATATATAGTATATAGTTATTTCATAACATATTATCAGCACGAGTGTTCCCGTAGATGAAAGGTAAAATTTAATTTTTGACAAATCTATTTTTATACTTTGTTATGATAAGTAAATTGGGCCTCATTCATATATGTTATACATTTTAATTTAATTTATATATTGTTATAATGGCCAAAATAGTATGGGTGATTTACTCCCTATACAAATATATTTTTGTTCAGAAAAATAAAAGTTGTTTTACCCGAAATGATCATATGATAGGCTATGTGTAACACCCGCGTTCCGCGGACCCTTCGGGTGATTCCAGATGGGTTCGAGGGACAAGGGAAGTTGGGTTGGGAAATAAGGAAGGATAGGGGTTTTTGTCGGACAAGGCTGTGGGAATTCGGACAAGGCAATGGGAATTCGGACAAGGCAATGGGAATTCAAACAAGGCAGTGGGAATTCAGAAAAATCCCTGAAAATTCGGACAAGGGAGTGATAGTGTCCGAACAAGGGAGTGACAGTGTCCGGACAAGGGAGTGACAGTGTCCGAACAGGTTGTGAGTTCGGACAGGTAGTGAAGTGTTCGGACAGGGAGTGAAGTGTCCGAACTGAGGAAGTGATACTGGGAAGTGGTTGGACCGTTCATGGCTCGGTCTAGGGCATAAGTGTCCCGTGGGTTCGACTTGGTCCAACATAAGTGGGATTGAATTTCGCCCATCCTGGGCGAATTAGGGTTAGAGTTTTCCACCCAAACCCCTATAAATATAGCTAAAAACCGCAACTACCCAGAAAATCATGAAAAACTCTAAGTTAAAAATCAAAATTCTTTGCGAAGAGCTCTAAGACCGATTTTTATTGATTCGAGCAAGAGGAAGAACAGATCGAGAGCGATCGAGACCGGATCCGAGTAACCTGATTGGAAATCACATCAAGAGGTGTCAGAAATAGGCTAAGGCAAATGTGAGTTTTCGGGACCGTTGTGGTTGATCTAGGGATCGTTTTTAGGTAATAGTGGGATTAAGTCTTAGACGAGTTAAAATTGCGTGATTGATTGGATGTATTAAACGAATGACTATTGTTTTCCGCTCATGATTGTTCTTTTGGTTGATTCAGGTGAATATGGGTAACTGAGGCAACATATCTGATCGGACTCTGAGCATGAATAATGCTGGACTCTGAGCATGAATAATGCTGTTCTCTGACTTGATTGCTTATTGTTTGAATGCGTTTCTGGTTTGGCCTAGTGGGACATAATTACCAACTCACTAAGCAATTCAATTGCTTACTCAATCTGCGTGATTGTAGGTGAAGTACCAAATGACTGTGAAAGTGGCTAAGTAAGAGCGAGATCGAGGCGAGAGGGAGGAAGGATGGAATAAGACTGAGATAAACTAGGTCTAGACACATATATTTCAAACTTTCATGCAAACTTGTTGTACTAGAACCTCTTGATTAGTTTATGCATACGTTTTAGGCTTATAAAACTGTCAAAAACTTGAAAACGACTAAGTAAAGAAAGAACCAAAAATTGAATAAGTGTTTGGTCTGTCCATGACCAAACTGAAACGAATCTAGACGTAGGCATCTCAAGTTATGGTGCCATAAGTTGGTATCAGAGTGCAGTTTGGTTCTAGGATAGTCGGGTAATGCATAAACGGGTTAGATGAATGGAAATCCATCCTCCTCACGCCAAGGTATCGCGGTAAGGTTTATATGTAGTAATATGGGTGCAAATTGAAATAAGTTAGTATGATGGATTAACTTAGTGAATCTGGTCCCTGTAGATGGCTAGAAGTAATCGAACCAGAAGGAATGTGGGAAACGAGGCGACTTCCCGAGCTGTGAGTGGAAGGTCCGAGGAAGAGGATGTCCAAAGCGTGGATAATCAAAGCGTTAAGAGAAGTGAGCCTCCCAACGCGAGTGATGGTACCGCGGATCCGATTGGGATGAGTGAGGTGTTTGCTCTATTGACCCAATTCCTGGAAAGACTGCCTGCTATAGTGCCTTTTGCAGTAGTGCCACCGCGGGTGATTCCGGTTCTAGTGGAAAACGTGGTCGAAAAGACACACTTTGCGGTTACTCCATCATACCTGAAAAAGATGGATCACATGCAGAAGTTAGGTACCAAGTTCTTTTCGGGAGGTGCCAAGGCTATCGAGGCAAACAAATTGGTGGAGTAGGCTCGAAAGGAACTTCAACTCTATCCATTGCCCGGAAGAGTTTAAGAGGGATATTATGGTCCATTATTTGGAAGGGGATGTGCACAATTGTTGGCAAGGTGTTTCAGGTAGAATGGATAACCCGAACTGCAGCTGGGAAACGTTCGGTAAGGAGTTTAGGGCAAAATACTTTCCACCGAAAGTGTTTGATCGGCTAGAGAGAACCTTTATGGATATTTGCAAAGGATCAAGTTCAAAAATCTGAGCCGATATGCGGGTCGCGAGTTGGATGATGAGAAGGTCCAAGTTCGTCGCTTCATGCGGAGATTGCGAATTGAGCTCTGGAACGATTGCCAAGTCTGGAGCTATAATTCTGTTGCCGAGCTGGTAGAGAAGGCATCACAGTTGGAAAGTGGGGTGGAAGAAGCCAAAGTAGTTGGGGAAAGGAAGCGAGTACAGATTGTACCGCAAATCCCATCCGGAAGTGTTTTGGGTTCCAGGTTCAAGAAGGTGGAAGGAAATGGGTCCGTGAAGCCGATTGTTACCCGCAGTACGTGCAAGGTCTACGGGAGTGAGCATTCTGGTACGTGCAGATTTGCTTCGGGTGTATGCTTCCGATTTGGTAGCACAGAGCATAAGATTTGGGACTGCCCAAAAGAGGACCCAAGGGAAAAAAAAGTCCGAGCTAGTGATGCAAGGGTGTGCTACAATTGTGGTGAAGTTGGGCATATCAGGCCACATTGTCCAAAGTTGGAGCAGTCTTCAGGGAAACGGGCAAGTGAAGCAGTGCCACCTCCGCCAAAGAGGCAAGCGTTGATGCTGACGGCTTTTTCGATGGTTGCGGATCCATCAGATCAGAACACTACACGCCCAATAACTGGGGAGGTTTATCACTTTTACCTTAACATTTTCTTGGTGAACTTGCTTGCTTGTTGCGTGTGTTAGGGTCCTTAGCATTATAGACGAATATGTAGGAACTGTGAAAATGGGTGGTGTGGCAACCCATGTACTGTTTGATTCAGGTGCAACACACTGTTTTGTGCACCCACGAATGATTGGTACTGAAGGATTCCAAAGGAAACCCGGAGAAGGTAAGGGATTAGTCCGAGTCGCTGGTGGGCAAGTGATGGACATCTTGGTAGTGTGCGGAACGTCCCAGTGCTCAAAGAGGGAGTGAGCATGCCAGTTGATCTGGTGATCTGCCAAGTGAAGTCTTATGATGTGATTTTGGGAATGTATTGGCTCGGAAGGAACAAGGCACACTTAGACTGCCATCGCGGTTGAGTGAAATTTGAAAATGGTGGAATTAGTTGGTGTTTCAAGGAATCCGACCCACCTCAGGGAATCTGATCATTTCGGCTATCCAAGCAGAACGGATGGGTCGAACAAGGATGTGAAGCGTACTTAGCTACAATCACAACTGCCGAAACAGGAAAGAACACAGAATTTAAGGACATTGCGGTGGTGAATGAGTTCAAGGACGTTTTTACGGCAGTGAAGGGTTTACCACCATCTCGATCTGATCCTTTGACGATTGAGTTAGAACTCGGGACGACTCCAATCTCTAAGGCACCTTACCGGATGACACCGACAGAGATGCCGAGTTAAAGAGACAACTTAGTAAACTAACATATAAGGGATTCATTCGCCCAAGTAGTTCACCATGGGGTGCACCAACGCTCTTCGTCAAGAAGAAAGATGGCACTTTCAGGTTGTGTATAGACTATCGCGGGCTGAACCGAGTAACGTTAAAGAACAAGTACCCTCTTCCACGGATGGACGAGTTGTTGGACCAACTCAGAGTAAACTAACATTCCCATGCTGTATGAGAGTTCTTCCATTCCTAATGCATACAATCAATACTCCCAATCATCCCTGGGAACCCCCGCTTCTCACTAACATGCAATATCCTCTCTAAATCATCTTCAGTCGGAGCTCTAAGGTAAACTTGTTCATACAAATTTATGATTCCGTTACAAAATCTATGTAAGCATTCTAATGATGTAGTACCTCCTATGTTGATGTATTCATCAATTGCGTCAGCCGCCATACCATACACTAACATTCACATGGATGTGGTACATTTTGTTAATGGAGATATACCTTCTTTTTTGGCTGCATCAACTCTTTGGGTGAAGTAGGCGTCACTGCTTGAAAGGTCTCCAACAATGTGAAGGAAAACATGTTTTCACATCCGGAATCGTCGACGAAACATTGCATCGTCATATGTTGGTTGATTGGAGAAGTAGTCGTCAATGAGTTTTTGGTTTGCCGCCTTTCCAGTAGATCATACAATTATCTACACAGACATCAATGGTTTCGCACGGCAACCCAAGACTATAGACCAATTTCTGCGTCTTGTAATATAATTCTGCACAAACATTGTCTTCTGGCAAATACTCTTTGAGCAAGTCAGTTCACATATTCATGCATGATTGAGATGAATTACATTCTGTTTTAATATTCATCATCCTAGCTGCCAATGATAATTTAGACAGACCTTCTCTACACCCCTCGTAGAGAGGCTGGTTTGCAGCATCTAGCACGTCATAAACCCTTTTTGCATCTAAATTGGATGCCTCAGCAACTATAGGTTGATCAGTATCAGTTTCCTGAAATGCGTCTGTGACCATTTCATGCATCCTATCATGCTCTACACCCGCAAGAATCTTATTCTGATAACCAACATCATGCAAATTACTTGATTCACCTATATTACCACCAACATTCTTAAAATTACTACTACTTGCTTCATCATTTACACGACTGTTATCACCTTCACCATGGTGAAACCATATGTAATAATGCGGTGTAAACCCTCTATTTAATAAATGATTCCAAACAGTTTCTACTCGGGAAATTTTCGTATTTTTGCATTTCCGACAAGGACAGAACATCTTACCCGATTCAACTGTGATTTCTGTTAAACTAGCTTGGTGCATGAATATTTCTGCCCCATTCATAAACTCCTTTGTCACGATACCAGCAGCATCTCTATGCATATACATCCACTTCCGTTGCTCGAATATATCTCCACCGAAAGACATTTTTTGGGTTTTTTCTCAAAACCGTTTTTTTCCCCTCTACCACGTTTTTTTTTGTTTTTGATGTTGTGATTAATGAAGAGAGCCTTCCTCCTTATATAGGCAAAAAATTAACTATGATTTTACAACTTCCTGCAAATTACGAGTAATTTACAACACTTGTACCTAACCATAAATATCTAATTTACCAACACCTTTACAACTCCAAGTTTAAATTTTATTTAAACCTTTTACGTAACAAGAAAAATGTGTATACCTACTTTGACATTCGATGTTAACTCGATGTAAATTATAGAAGTCGTAAAAGAGTTGCAACTTAGGGACTAATTCACAACAAATTGTTGAAGCAATGGGAAAACGTTGTTAAGAAGTCGTAAAATACCGACTTGTTTACAACGTAAATTTTCGTTGTACGTTTACAACTCATTTACGACGTTTTTTCAAAACGTCGTAAGGAAGTTACAAATATCTCTCTATTTTACAACGTCCCAAAAACGTTGTAAAAAATGGTCCATAAACTAATGTTCTCTTGTAGTGATAAGATTTTAACTAGAAAATTGAAAACTTAACATTTAGTTTTCTAAATGTGGAACGTGCATTTGGAGTATTGCAGTTAAGATTTTCAATAGTGGGTGGACCAGCACGTTCTTGAAGTAAGGAAATTTTACATGATATAATGACAACTTGTATCATAATCCATAATATGATCATAGAGGATGAGTGTGGTTGTAATGAAATAATTGATGAACGAGCCGAAGTCCCAATTGCTGATGTTGAGATCGTGGGTAGATGCTCGATTCCATGAATTTTTAGCTCGACACAAGAAAATCAAGAATCGTGAAGCTCATTTTGAACTTCAAAATGATTTAATTGAACATTTGTGGTCTGAATATATTAATTCTGAAAATCAATATGGTGGATTTTATTTGGTTTGATTTTTATTTTATCTATTGTAATTTTATTTTAATTTGGTATAATGAGTTTTATTTTGTGTGATTTTTATTTTATCTATTATAGTTTTTATTATTAATATAATGTGTATCTTATATTTTTATAATATATTTAGTGAAAGTTTCTACAATTAATAATTAAATAGTTATAATAATTAGACTTGTATTTATCAAAATTATTTAAAAAGTAAAAGTTTTATGTAATAATATAATAATAGAGAATAGTAATTTTAGTGTAAAATTTGGTGTTGTGATTGGAGTTAAAAGAAAAAGTAAAACATCAAAATACCAAATTTGGTGTAGTTTCAACACCAAAAATGGTATTACCATTGGAATTGCTCTAAGAGATTAGAGAAAAAACGTGAGCGAGAAGAGGAATGAGAGAGAAAAAAGCTTAAATGAGAAAATGGATAAGAGTCTTAAAGTTGTGAACAATAAATGCTTTTGATTAGTTTTCAAATTAGTTTTCAAAGTTTTTTACATTCAATAGTGATAGTTTAGTGACAAGTAATAAATCTACTAATATCAAGCGTATTGGCACATCTATAAATTAAATTTTATTACATATATTATATAAGAATTTGGCTAACAGATCAGTCAATTACGACAAAAAAAAGTATTATGCCTTGATTTGTTAATAATATGAATCAGACCAAAAAAACATGCCTCTTCAGAGTATTCTACTTTGAATTGTTAATAATATGAATCAGACCCAAAAAAAATCCTGAGTGAACAAACAGGTACCTCTACTATTCTTTAGATTTGATTAATTTTACTTTGATAAATTCAACAAACCCTCATTTACCAATGAATGCTGTCTGATTTATGGCATGCAAAAACTCATTAAAATGATTTAACAAAGTGAATTAAACGAAAGTGAAAAGAAAAGACAAAAAAAAATCAAACGAAGTGAATTAAAAGCAGAACCAAAGTTATGGGCTTCAAATATTTTATATAATCATAAAGTATAAATTATACATTTATGTACCTTTCGAAATGTCATGTCCAAAGAAGAAGAAAGTTTTGTCCTTTGCCAGTTACTTCGTTTTGTGTGTATTTGATTAGACTTCTGTCAATTCTTTTCTTTAATTTGTTTTAACCTTTTCTTCTCATTTTTTCTGATAATAACCTGTCGCCTGAAAATTTAGCTACATAATTTTTTTTTT
>JAKUCM010007777.1:0-29740 GCA_023374145.1 Lepidium sativum
TTCGGACGACAAACGGCGGCGGTCGGCGGCACCGCCACAGTTAATGCTCCGGTGACACTCCACATTGCTGATTTGAGTCTTCTTTGATCGAGGCAGAATCTGCAAAAATCTTATCTTTTTTGCCCGGGGTAATCCATCATTATCATTTCTTTCTCAACTCATTTTTAAATGATTTTTTGATGTTTTTGGGCTTCATTATAGGCCCAATAAGGAGTTAGGGCCCATGAAAAGAAAAGGGAAAGGTGTCGACAGTGTGTGACTGACATGGCAATGGAGGGGGAGCTGAGATGCTGAAGCTGCATGTAAGTGGGAAGACGATCATTTCCAGTATTCGTTGTCGGAGAGAGGCAAGTTCTTACACGAATTGACCATTATTATAACTTTAGAATTTGAATTTTAGACGGATTGATTGATTTTCTAGTGATCTTATGAGTGTTGATGCAGATGTCGACTTCTTCCTCCTACGTATTTGGACCTTACAAGATTGATCCGCGTGAAGTGTTCTACGCAACACTTCTCTCTTATGCCATGGTGAATCTCCGTCCGCTTCTTCCTGGTATGTCTCCTTCTTCTACTATTATCATTGATCTCAATCTCTGCTTCTTTTTATCTTATAACTTTGTATTCCCCTCTTTTTGGCAGGTCATATCCTTTTTCGCTTTCTTTCACTATCTGGGTTTTGTTTATTGTTTGAGTACCCTTTTTTTGAATGACTTTTGACAACACGAAGCACATGTTCTTGTCTGCCCAAGACGCCTTGTGCCGCGCTTTACTGAACTCACAGCTGATGAGACCAGTGATCTCTGGCTTACTGCACAGAAAATTGGCTCTCGGCTTGAGACCTTCCATTATGCATCATCTCTCACATTAGCCTTCCAAGTGACTAAAAATCTCCCTTCTTTCTTTTCAGTTCATTCTTTCTTGTATCTCAACCTGAGAGGATTTGAATCCGAATGTTACCATTATACTTTAGTTTTCTGAAAATGGTATAGGATGGCCCCCAAGTGGGACAGACTGTTCCTCATGTACACATTCACATTTTGCCTCGTAAAGGTGGTGACTTGGAGAAGAATGATGAAATCTATGATGCTGCAAGTTTGGTGGATTTTGATCACATAATCGTAGCTTTACTCTATAAAACTCTTATGTTGGATATCTTTTGTTGTGTTGTAGCTTGATGAGAAGGAGAAGGAACTGAAGGATAAGCTTGATCTAGATAAAGACCGGGTTGACAGGAGCATTCAGGAGATGCCTGACGAGGCTTCCTAATACAGGTCTCTTTTCGATTGATAGTTATTATCGGTATCAAACCAAGCTACCTAGTAGCTTGAATGAGGTAATGCTGACGAGATGACGTCAGAGACTTTGATTCGACCTTGTAATTTTCTTTTGCTATGACACCAAATCTTTGGACATAAACTTGGCGTTATACTTTGTTTGTCAGTTTCCAGTGACATGAAAATTAACTCTCATTTATATAAGAAAAACTCACATGCTACCAACTTCTCATGCCTCGTTATACAGTTAACATAAATACTAGAACAAAAGCAGAGATGCCTAAAATATTGTTCCATAAGATCAGTGCGCTGTGGGTACTAATAAGCTAAGAACCTTTTGTTGGTTCTTCCCCAGGAGCATCATCTTCGTCATGATAAATGTTCTCAGCCATCTGCCATATTTGAAGTATGTTGTCCTCAGCTACACTGGCAATTACCCAATCTTCACATGGGTTCCATGAGAAATCTGAAATTTTGCTTGTGTGACCGCCATGGATAAATAGCAGCTCAGGTGGGCCGTCTTCTGCATCCTCCACTGTCTGTTCCTCATCGATCCTGTCATAAGACGCCCTCAAACACATCAATGTTGCTCCTCATTGAGGGAACATGAACATTTTATTAGTAACAAAGGCAAAAGCCCAAACCTGCTAAGGTCCCAAACCATAAGCCTTCTACCAAGGCAACATGAAGCTAAAATAGTCTCGTTCTTCGGGTTCCAACCAACTTGGAAAACCTCCTCTCTAGAGATGAAAGCAAATAATTTAGGTTAGTGATGATGCTTTAACTTGCGCTATCTTAAAGCAGCACTTTATGGCAAATTGTTCTTACTTGTGGCTATCAAATGTGTGAAGAGCAGTGCTTAGCTTCCGCAGATCAAATAATTTAACAGTCTTATCAGTTGACCCTGTGGCCACAACCCATTCATTAAATGGATTGAAGGCTAAGCAGTTGACCTGAGGAATTGCACACAACCCAACAATTAGCAACTACAGAGGAAGATATATTAATATGATTCAAACGTTTTTCGTGTTTAGGAAACCAAGCTCGTTAGCAACTTGTTTCTAATGACATAAGATGGACCACGCAGACAAACCTCCATTGAGTGAGCAACCACAGACTGTACTGGTTTACTAGCTGATGGAGAACGCAGATCCCATATAAGAAGGTATTGGTCATCTCCAACGGATCCAAACAAGTACTCATGTCTAAGATGCCACGCAACATCTTCCACGACGCCTTCATGAGCCTTAACTTAAGCAAATAATCATCAGCAAGGGAAAATACAGAAACCTACACTTAAATTTTTGTCTATATGGTTTCATGGGATTGGCTGATTCCGTTAACTGGGTGCAATTGCTTGCTTCCTTTCCTTCTAAAGGATGCAAAATTATACTTAAAGACGGGATAGAAATTTAAGCATACCTTAAAGATCTGCTGAGCGTCAAGAGCCTTGTTTTTAGGAGTGGCGTTAATATCCCACAAGCAGATCTGAGCATCATCAGACCCACTGAGCAAATGACCCTGCTTGAACTTACTCCAAGAGAGGCCATAACCTTCAGAGCTGTGACCTCTGAGCCTTAAATCAGGATTACAAGCCCCATCAAGTGGAGGCTTAGATGGGTGCTTGCTGTAATCGAAAACATAAACCTCCGCATTGACAGTCTTGGTGGCAATTATGAAGGGGTTTTGAGGCATGTAGCGAGCTCGATTGACTTCGCCTTCGTGATTTATTTGCTGGATGATTTGGACCTGCGGAAGTAATTGACTTTAACTCGTTGGAACCGTAGAATAAAACCTGAAACTTGGGAGATAAGAAAAATTTACAAAATAAAAAAGCACCTTTCCGGTGGCACAGCCGAAGCCGCCGAATTCAGAGCGGTCATCATCGTACTGACGAGCTTCGCTCTCTGTGTCATCAAGAGGAAGCTGAACTTGGGCTAGCATCAAATAATTGGGTTCGTTCTCGGAAGTGTGGGTACCGAGAATCATCTTCTGAACAGAGTAATCTTTACCGGAAGGTTCCTCACGGTCAGGAAGCCATTCGACAGTAAGGGAAGGCCATTCAAGGGCGTGTGTAATGACGAGATCATAGAGGAAAGGAGTGTTCTTCTTCCAGATCTTGTACTCTTCGTTGATTAGACGCTCCTCGATCTCCCCTCGCATTTCCTCTTCATCTTTCCCCATCCCGTCGAGACCTTGGTTATTCCCGCCACAAGCAGAAGACAAAACCCTAAAATAGATCTCTAATGAATTGCTAGTAACTTCAAGCTTCTGTTCCTGTCAAACTTTACTTTTTGAGTATTAGAAGTGGATGAAGAAAAAGGAAAGCGAGAAAGAGAAAGGGTTTTGTTTTAAAAGGCCCATTTTTTAATAGCGCATATTGAAAAGCCCATTAATGAAAAGACCCACATAGACTTCATCTTACTTTAGTCAGCAGAACGAAGATCGGTGAAAGTAATTTTCTTTTTTAAAGAGAAAGAAAAATGGGGATGGTGATCGGAGAAGATGAATGGATGGTTTGCTGCGGAAGCTCCGATTTCGCAAAGCTGATGAGTAAAGCTTCTCCGTTTAATTCTTTAGAACCAGCAATCGATACTGCAAGAGACATCTGGTTCAACCAAGTTAATGTGACAGCTTGGCTTCAAGCTTTCGCTGCTCATCCTCAGATTGGGAATTCACCTTCACCTTCTATTAACTCCGATTTTGCTCTTCGGAGCGAAGCAGAACAGTCCACGGCCTTTGCCACTACTTCTGCTTCTGCTTTACAGGTGATGATGGATCTTCACATTTCTTTTTGTCTATTCAGTATTTTCTTCATCTGATGATGATGATCTTTTCATATCTTTCTTAGGAGCTTGTTGAGTGGAATGCACTGTACAGACAAAAGTTTGGCTTTATTTTCATTATTTTTGCCTCCGGCAGGACTCACGTTGAGATGCTAGATGCATTAAAGGTCAACTTGGCATTTCCAAACCAGTTCTTTTCTTTTTTTGGATTGAATGAGACAGTGACATATTAAATCGTCTGTTTTCAGGGAAGGTATGCAAACAGGCCGATAGTGGAGCTTGAGATTGCTGCCAAGGAACAAATGAAAATAACAGAGCTCCGGATGGCAAAGCTCTTCTCCGATAAGGTTAAAAGTGTATCAGAAAGCTTTTCTACTGCAACAAAATCTGAAGGTAACTTTTTGGTGATTTACCAGTTGTCAATTTGTGTGGTGGTTGAATCTCCTAAGGATCAGTTTGAATCAAGTGTTTGTCTTTTGTTATCTGTGACCTTTTCTACTTTCTCGCTTTCGAAGACCGTCTGAGAATCATAGGGGGGCATTTGAATGTTGCAGCTGAAGCAAAAGCTCCCAAGAGAAGTAGGCCACCAATCACGACTCATGTCTTAGATGTCTCACGTGGTTCTCCAGCCGAAGGTGTTCAAGTGCACTTGGAGGTGTGGAATGGTACTAGCAGTCCTTCCTTTGGTCAGGGAAATGGCGGGGTCTGGACCAGTGTGGGCACTTCAGCTACTGATAAAGATGGGCGCAGTGGGCCATTGATGGGTTTGGTCGAGGTCTTGAATCCAGGGACATACAGAATAAGCTTCAACACTGCAAAGTATTCCCCAGGCTGCTTCTTCCCCTATGTTTCTATTGTATTTGAGGTTACAGAATCTCAGAAAAAGGAGCATTTCCACGTCCCGCTGCTGTTTTCACCATTTTCTTTTACCACATACCGTGGGAGCTAGAACTGCGGCTGCTGTTGCATCCAGCCTCCCCCACATTTGGTTTTGGTGCGTACCGGTACTAGATCGTCATCAAAATTGCTATTACATAAAATCTTTGCATGAGTTTATCTTGTGTTTGTAATTCCGTATACCAAACAATAAATTATCAAAAATGTTGTAATTTGGTTTACCCTCATACCAAGCAAGATAACACTTAATGATCATAAAAAATATACAGTCACAAAACATAGCCTCTATAAAAATGTTGTGGTTTGATCGCTAGCAGGACAATAATCATATAAAATACGGAGCTAGATATCTTGGGAGATTCCAAACTTGCGCACAAAATGATCAAACAAGAAAACTTAGCCACTACGAACGTATTTCAGACACCTCTATCTACTCTGGAAAGCGTCTGTAAAGCTTACATCTACCCTTTTCTCCAAAATGTAGCAAATTCTTTAGCAAATGACATTATATTGCTCCACGCACTTGACTTTTCTCCTGTTTCCACCTCACTAGCCCTTTTCTCCAAAACTTGTCTGCAACAACCAATTTTGGAATTCAAACTAACGCGGTGTCAATATGATCGACTTGTATTGAAATTTTGTACTACTCAAGAACCAAGAGATCCATTTATGAGCGATATATATATATATATATATATAGTATGCACTAGATACCTGGTCTCAGTAGACACAACATTTTCTGAAGCGGCAGTGTCTTCAAGGCGGTCTGATTTTGATTCCTGACTACCTGAGTGCGTCAAATGTTCCTGTAACACAGAAGCAAGGATTACTGAGCCAAGTGATACGTGGAGCTTAAAAAAGAATTCAACCACAGGAGAGATTTCTCGCAAGCAGAGCTCTGCGACTGATTTACATCTAAAGTCTGTGAGGGAACATCGTTTGGAACAGAAGCAGAGACTTGAAACTCATGGCCAACAACCCCAGAAGAGAATTGTTCTGCATCGCAAGCAGAGCTATGTGACTGAGTTTCATCTAAAGTCTCTGAGGAAACATCGTTAGGTACAGCAGAGACTTGCAACTCATGGCTAAAAACCCCCAACGAGAATTGTTCTGCATTGTAAGCAGAGCTATGTGACTGATTTACATCTAAAGTCTGTGAGGAAACATCGTTAGGTACAGAAGCAAAGACTTGAAACTCATGGCCAACAACCCCAGAAGAGAATTGTTCTGCATCGCAAGCAGAGCCATGTGACTGTGTTTCATCTAAAGTCTGTGAGGGAACATCGTTAGGTACAGAAGCAGAGACTTCAGAGAGGGCTTTAGGTACGATTGGCAGTGGTGCTTTTGGTTCGAGTTTAATTTCTTGAAAGATTCCCCTAACAATGTAGTAACTGCCTCCTACTTCCTTGTGGATAACTTTCAATGTAGGGAATTTACCAGCATTAGCTGCTCTATATCTGCAAACAAATAGTAAGTATGTTCAAGATTTTGAGGTTCATATGCCTTAACACATATCTAGCGACATGTCAACTTTAGAAATATGAGAAAAGAATGAATTACTCACTCCTTGATAAAAGAATCCACAAGAGCTCGCCGGTCATCTCTTGACAGTCTCTTGGGAACCTTAGAGGTTTTTAAAGATTTGCAAACAGCAGGAGAGCCATAGAACCTTTTAACATCAGTTTTTAAAACAGCACTCCTGCGTGTTGCAGACACTGCAAAAGCTCAAAAGGTAAAACAAAAATTTCAGACATAGGAAGGAGAAACATGAGACAGGAGAATTTAGCTTTGTTACATGGAAATTGTTTCAGATGCTTCAGAAGCATTACTGCATTCGATGGTATGCTACTTCCACGTCAGTGCGATCAACTTCACGGAAAAATTCCATAACTAGCTTCTGTTACCTAAAAACATCACACAGTAAACTAAAGCGATAACAAGACACTAAAGTTCAGAACGGAACCAATCGCTACTCTCTATTGATCGGAAACTCAATAGTCGGAGTTTGAGAGACGGCTGAGACGGCAGAGCGACAAAGTAGGGTTCGTTTTCGGTGTTCTAGTCTAATTCTTTCTTTTAGGTGCAAATAAAATCTAATTTATTAGGCTAATTACTGTGGGCTTGATTAGGACTTATCAGTTCTATCAAGTACCGAATGTGTAATTGAAATTTTTTCTGAAAACTATAAATTTGATTCACTAGCCATAAAAATATTCGGATCAAATGCTCGTCCGAATTCGATTCTGAAAGATTGTGCAAAACTCAAATGATGTTTCTATGAATTCAAAGAGTTGATGGAAACCAACTGATCTGACCTAATCCAAATCAGGTTACATCTTCGAACAATGTCTTTTCCTCCACAATCTTGGTCATACTTCCGATTACAAGTACCCAACTTTCTACTACTCTTCTGATTTTTCCATCTAAAATCTCCACTATTGTGAAAGCTCTTGTTGTGCCACCACTCTCAGACTCTTCTGCTTCTCTCCAACTATTTCCCTGACAATTTTCCTCTGTTCCTTTAACTCTTGGAACTATTGCACCGTTTACATAAACAGTCTGGCTGTCAATATCTTGCACTACCATTTTCCGGTTTCCTTTACCTGATTGCAGCTCTTTATGCATGTGTCCAAATACAACTAAAGGAACTGACAGCTTCGTTGTCTCCTTCAACTGGCGTATTGCCTGCTCTAGATCTGAAACATAATGTGGGTTTTCTTATCAAAATCACTGCTTTCTATTCCAACATCGACTTCACATGTGTCACCAAACTAACTGCAGTCAGCACTTTGAAGTCTAAAGCATAGGAAATGCCATTAACCAAATTGATAGAATGGAAACTTATTTCACCTGGATCACCATGGTCACCGCCTTCATCCACCCAATCTCTTCCACAAATATCCTCTGCTTGGGAACCAAGACCTACAAGACACAGAAACAACTAATTAATCCTTATAAGATCAGCCAGACTGGCCTAACACTGGACCCATAAGGAAGCTCTAAACGTTGATGCACCTGTTGGGCCATTATGAGCAAGAATTATAGCGACATGATCTTCTGATGTTCCATGTGCAGCTCGACAAATACTTGCAATACTAGCATCCATATCATGAACTCCATACCTAGAAAGAGATTAGAGTGTTTCAATGCTGGTAGTTTTCTCTACTGGGTACTTGAAAATTGCTACCCCTAATCACTAGACTTGTACTTTCACAGAGACCACCAGCAAACAGCAGATTCACTAAACTATCAATTCGTTTTTCTTCAGTGAGCCAATGTACATATAAAGATCTAGGCAGCTCATCCTCTTCTAAACCAAGATTCATGCCTAGTTTAATTCTATTTTTCAAAAGGAAAAAGCTATTTGACCAAATGAATACTTCATAGAGAACATGTATGAATGCATATCTGCCATGTAAGTTAGATGCTAACCTCTGGACAAGCAGCTTTTTCCGAAACAATCGATCTCCTCCATGTGAAAAGGGACGACCACCAACAATACTGAGTTTAGCTGAGGGGAAGTCCAAGCGTTGATATCCTACGTGCTCGTCACCAAGGCTGTTGGTTGCAGAGGGAAACAAAAAAAGCAACAATGACTATCTTCCTAAATCTATTTCCCAGAAATGGGTATCATGGTAGGCACTCTCTCCTCTAAATAAGTTCTCTGAAGAAAGTCCTAACGAAACTATGAATAGAGATTATATAGTAAATCAATGACGCAAACACCTATTCACACTTTTAAGGGTTTAAAGCAAGAAGCTCATTCAATCCCAGACTTGCTGAAAGTTTTTAAAAACACTGCAGCAGTGTGTTACATTACTAAATAGAAAAAATGGAGGGAGGAAACACAATCCATAGATGGTGTAATATTAACAGCAAACAATTCAAAAGACACGACGCTCAAAGCAGTAAGTGATCAAAAGTATTTCTTGGTATACCATCAGAGTCAAAAAGAGCACAAGCAAATAATGAAAAACTCACATATCAAGTTGCATTTGAACACGGTTTTGTTTCCTGAAAGAACATAAACCAGAAAATAGATAACCACGATCAGAGAATTATATCACAAAACTAAATTTGATAAGATGGTAAATCAGAGAACGATTAGTTAGTGACAAGACACCTTGAGAAGTCATTAGTGAACCAGGCATCATGATTACCCAGTATAACTGCTTTAGGGAAAGAAAGAGCAGCTACGCTTTGCACAAGTGGAACGTTTTCCTCACCAAAATCACCTGACATAGTTTTGAATTGGATTAAAATTTTCTGATTTCAATAAAAATCATTGAAGATAGTATGTAGCTATGTAAAGAATTAGAAGAAAAAAATCGATTTATCATTAACAGAGCAGCTGCCTGTGAAGAGCACCAAATGCGGCTGCAAAATACGTTTAGAAATAGATTTAGGGTTCATGAGCCAATGGAACGTGTACATAAACTAGGCATTTGAAAACATAAATGGAAAGGGTTTAGAAAGATAAAAGGAAATAAAGGACCTGGAGTAGCCGAAGAGCCTTTTGATCTTCATCAAGATCCCAGAAGCCATGCTTCAACAGAAGAAGAAAAAATATAAATAAGCAAAACGTTCAAAAGAAGGTTTGAGAGAGGAAGAGATAGGTAATAATAACATTACGATGTCTCCGACAACAGCGATCCGGACAAGAGAAGAGGACGCCATTGGAGAAGAACAATCATTAATTTCCTGTTTCAAGGGAAGGAAAGACCACGATTATCTTCTTTTTTTTTGTTATAAATTGTACGTCGTCGTTTTGACGAGATGTTACAAAACAGATAACTCCTACAAGCCTACAAGGAATTGGATTTTCTATCATTGAATTTCAGTATACAAGCCCCCCACCCAAGAAATAATAACAACGAACACCAATTTGTTTATTGTTTACCAACAAGAATTACTATAACTGTATTAATCAGTTATCAACTCTTCTCTTTCCCCTCTTCCTTTCCATCTTCTACTGTGATACCTTGGAGACGCTCTGATAACTGCTCCACCGAGGTCTCTGCTTCTGTGTCTTCTCTCTTCGTTCCATCTTCTCCCACCTTACGCCTCTCTCTCATCATAGTGGTAAAAATCATCGAGGATTGATGTGTGCGTCTCGTATTCTTTGAATATCTTTAGCATCTCAATCCCTTGACGTAGCTTTACCTATTACAGTTCATCAACTAAGCAAGTCAGTTCACCAAAAACTCAAAATCATGGGTTAACCTACTCAGCATACTCTTCTCTGTTCCATGCTTTGCAAAATGTCCCATTCCAGAAAACCCAAAGCAACAAATGCAGGCTTTCTCCTACTAATATATGCCCTATCAATCTGATTCCACAAGAGACTATTGAAGTAGTCATATCAACTTTTCTGTCTGTAATATTTAGCTTCCAAATTCCTACACTGAGAACTATTAACATTTGACCCATTACATATCTCCAAGGATTTTCCTATTAAAGCTGGGGATATCTCTCTTAGACAAACAAGATAATGTGAAATTGCATTAGACTTTTCCACATAAAACCTAACACCTGTGAATAGACACATACAATAATGGTACAGATACGTAGACAGCAGAGGATAATCTATCATAAGATAAGACTAGGCAAGGCAACAAAATAAGTAAGGCCTACCTCCTGAGAGTCTCAGCTGTGTGTCACCGGCTTGTTGTCATTGTTTTGTAAAAGAATATGACAAAATCGGTTATTCTGTACATCTTTCACTAAATGCCATTTCAGTGGGAACTGCCCACTCCACCTGTCTTGCTGCCAGTAAGCAGCATCCTTTTCAAAATCTACAGGTCCGACCATTTCCGAGACTCCACAGAATTGTCCACTAGCATTTACCTGCAAGATTTTAAACATTAGTTAAGCTCACTGTTCCCTTGAAGCAACCAAGGGTTGCTTCCCAATTGCCAAACAAGGAACTTATCAATTACAACTTTGGTTAATCCTGGGAATATATATCCGTACTATTACATTGATAGAAAAAGCCATACTGAAAAGAACAGAAAGATTGGACATTTTCCACCCATCTTCTCAGCACCCCGATAAGCAGTATCTAATTTTTTGTTGCCATGTGGTGTGCTGGCCCAGACATTGTACTTAATACTTCTGTGGATATTGTCTTCACTAAATGACTTGACAATAAAGAATATGGCGTTCTTATAATCTGTCACAAATTCTGGATGGTTGTATAAACTGGGATTTGGTCCAGCTTTGCTAGGATCCCTCGTTGAATCTTCAGTAGTTGAACAAACTTTGGAACTGTTCTTGGTCTTTACCCTGGTGGATGCTCTTGGTCCTCGATTACCAAACAGATCGTTGATGTTAGATACAAAGCCCTGCTCCTTCTCTTGCCACTTACCAATCTCGGGGGTTAATCTAACTTGATTATCAGCTCTATAATATGAGGCCATAGAGTTGGGACTCTGGTAAGATCCTACAGGATAATAACCTCCCAAAGACGAGCTTGAAGCAATCCCACTCTCATGCATCGGTAACTGATGAAAGATGTCAAAAATGATATAAGCCCATAGAACTGGTGAACAAACCGAACTTAAGGAGTATGCCAAAGACCCATATATTCTCTTAAACCATTAAATAGAAGAAAGAAGCTAAAGATTGTCAGTTTGTCAGTTTCACGGCTCTTCAAGTAGTTTGTCAGTTTATATTCACAGTCTTGCAGGAAAGACGTAAAGCAATGAACTCTCACAAAAGGTAGTAATACTAACAACGAGTGACACTTTTACGAAGTTTTATATCCTGTAAGCAAATGTTTTACCCAGCTAAAGAAATAAAAGTTAAAACATAAGAGGCAGAAAGGAAAGAGATGTAACCTGTGCAGCATTATGGTCGTACGGCCCCAAGATACCCATCGTTTGAGGATAAGGTACAGAGGATGTTCAAAAGTTGTCTCCTTGATTTGCGGGTAAACTGCCTCCGCCATATTGCCCGAGAGGAATCATATAAGCAGATGTTGGGTCACCACCAATTTCTGACGGAGTAAAATGCATAGCTGAAGGTTCACCAAAGTGTGGGTAATAGGCTGGGGAGATTGGAATCTGTCCCTCCAACATTATAGATGGATAGGGATTGTAACTAAAACCAGTTTGGTACATAAGAGACGAATTGTCATTGTAGACAACCTGAGAATAAAGAAAAAAACAAAAGGTAAATTATGTAGCAAGAGGAAAAATGAAACATTGATAAGGCAAGTCGTTCTAACCTGTGGCACATGCTGACTTTCAGGCGTAGCATATCATAGATATCCATCCCAACTATTGATAGTTTGTGCATAACCTAGAAAGAAGAAAAAAAACAATAATGCAATGAGCACAGACATTAGTGGTTTGAATGACATTGAAATATGTGGCGGGGTCAGGAGAAGGAGCAATGGAGGAAGAAATAATCCTTTCATCTTCCGGAGGATTCTGCTTTCTGAACGGAATGACGCATTTAACCATGGAATCTGGGATGGTTTACAAAATCAAAATAGAGAGAGAAATGATTTACCAGTTCGACGCCATTATCTGCCATCACTTGTCTTTCCCCTGCGCGAAGTTAACATATCCTGTTAGCAGTGGAAACAAGGAGCAATTAGCGGAACTCTGATGCTATTGTTAGGGTTTGAGTTTCATGAATTGGGGATTTTATTCATCAAAATCGGAGAGAAACGACAGAGAAAGAGAATGAGAACGAAGGGGAAGAGTGTACCAGAAGAGACGATTCGGTTGCGCTGATTTCTGGAAGAAGCGGGATCCATGGAAGAAGAGAGATCGGAGGTTTTTGTAAAGATGAGAGAATTTTGAAAGACTATTGAATCGAAGTGTTGTGGGCCCGTATATGATACGGGAAATAAGGATTCCTTAAAGCGGTTTGAGCTTTTTCTTTCGTTCCTTGATTCAATGTTCCAAATTAAATACACGATCCACTTCTCCGACAGAACCTCAGACCTTTCTCACAAGTACAAAAACAAACTCTAATGTCAGCCATCTGTACCAAAGTAGCAGTATATTAAAAACACATTATGACTTTTTATAAATATAATTTACGTACAAAATAATTTTTCTACAAGATATTAAATTTGATTTTTAAAAGTTTTGTATACCATAAGTTTGTTTAGTTCCTTTATATATAGGGTGATTTGCTAGATTATAACGGAATTAAGTGGTAATTATTGAAATAGAGCAAATAAACTCTACTACACAAAAATGAAATCTAATACACCAAAATGAACTCTACCACACTATGGGTGAACTCTACCACACTAAACTGAATTATATTACACTAAAATGAACTCTACTACACGTAACTGAATTCTAGTGTAATATATTCTGTCGGGTCATTTTCAATATAGTTTTTGAACCTTTGAACGTGTTCTGATCTGGGTGAAATTTTGTGGGAAGTTTCGTGACACAGTGTTCTTCAGATTCAACGGTGAGATTATGGTTTCAACGGCTGGTTTTTGAGATATTTCGATGTTTTAATGGCTAGTGTATTCTGTTCCGTGAAGTCATTTTCAAGAGAGTGTTTGAACGTTCAAACGACTTCCGATCTACATGAAATTTTGTGGGAAGCTTTGGCACACAGTGATCTTTAGATCCAACGGTTGGATTATGGTTTCAATGGCTGGTTTTTGAGAAATTTTGATGTTTTCATGGTTAGTGTATTATGTTCCGGCAGGTCATTTTCAAGAGAGTGTTTGAACATTCAAACGTGTTCCGATCTGAGTGTAATTTTGCTGGAGGCTTTGTGACACAGTGGTTTTTAGATCCAATGGTGGGTTTATGGTTTCAACAGCTAGTTTCTGAGATATTTTTATGTTTGCTGTTACTCGTTGGTTGAACTCTACTACACATTGGATGAACTCTACCACATTAATTGTAGAGTTTGGATGAACTCTACCACACGTTGGATGAACTCTACCAATCTATGAGTGAACTCTATCACACTAAACTAAACTGTACTACATTAAAATGAACTCTACTACACGTAAGTGAATTTTAGTGTAATATTTTTCGTCGGATCGTTTTCAAGACAGTGTTTGAACCTTTAAACGTGTTCCGATCTGGGTGAAATTTTGTGGGAAGCTTCGTGACACAGTGTTATTCAGATCTAACGGTGGGATTATGGTTTCAACGGCTGGTTTTTGAGATATTTTGATGTTTTCATGGCTGTTCGCTGATCTTGGTTGAGCTTGGTGAAGTTAGAAATTCTAGTGTATTATGTTCTGTCGGGTCATTTTTAAGATAGTGTTTGAACCTTCAAACGCATTCTGATCTGAGTTAAATTTTGCTGGAAGCTTCGTGACCCAGTGATCTTTAGATCCAATGGTGGGATTATGATTTCAACGGCTAGTTTCTGAGATATTTTGATGTTTACTGCTACCCGTTGGTTGAACTCTACAACACATTGGATGAACTCTACCACACTAATGGTAGAGTTTGGATGAACTCTACCACACGTTGGATGAACTCTACCAAGCTATGGATGAACTCTACCAAGCTATGGGTGAACTCTATCACACTAAACTGAACTCTACTACACTAAAATGAACTTTACTACACGTAAGTGAATTCTAGTGTAATATTTTCCGTCGGGTCGTTTTCAAGACAGTGTTTGAACCTTTAAACGTGTTCCGATCTGGGTGAAATTTTGTGGGAAGCTTCGCGACACAGTATTCTTCAGATCAACGGTGGGATTATGGTTTCAACGGCTGGTTTTGAGATATTTTGATGTTTTCATGGCTGTTCGCTGATCTTGGTTGAGCTTGGTGGAGTTATGAATTCTAGTGTATTATGTTCTGTTGGGTCATTTTCAAGACAGTGTTTGAACCTTCAAACATGTTCCAATCTGAGTGAAATTTTGCGGGAAGCTTCGTGACCCAGTGATCTTTAGATCCAATGGTGGGATTATGGTTTCAACGGCTAGTTTCTGAGATATTTTGATGTTTTCATGGCTGGTCTCAAACTCATTCATACAAAATCGAGAAACCCATAAAAGGAAAGAAGAAGAGGAAAAAGACGGTGAGGACGGCGACAAGAAAAAGAAGAAGAAGAGGAAGTAGGCGAGAAATAAAAAGAAAGAGAAGAAAGAGAAGAAAAAGAAGAAAATGAGAAGAACGATAGAAGAAGAAGAATACTTTTAAGTAATTACAATTACACCCTTTTAATTTTTTTTTCCAACAAAAACTATTTCTGTATTTAGAGCATACTTTTGCTATATTTGAGCAATTCTTTCTTATATATAAGAACAAAGAACAAAGACCCACTGCAATACTCAGAAAAAGGCCCTAAATACATTAAAAAAAAATTTTAACAAAAACAATCTAACGTATACGTATTTAAGTAAATAGTACAATTCTATTCACATATTTTGAAGCTATCAAACTGCATTAGGAAATTTAATATTTTCATTTGGCAAAAGCTCATTGAGAATTAGAGAAGAATAAGAAGGTAAAACATGTGTGGGTGAGACTTGAGTTGAGAGATTAGAGTACTTTTCACTAAGAGCTTGTCTATTGGAAGTTTGGAACAACCTAAATGCTATAGATAATTTTAGGGAGAATGAAAAATTCAATAATAAATTCATGAATCTATGACTTTTTATTTTTCCTGTCATCTGAAAATTATAATATTACTAAAAAAATTAAATGTCAGAAAATACATATTACAAAAAAAATGAGAATAGGTCTAACAATGGCTCAAAAAGCATCAATATTAGGTTGGAGTGATCAAAATTCTGAGTGGCTGTTGTCGCTCTTCTCCCGATTCAAAGGAAACGCATCCAATTTGCTACTCTGAAAAGTTCAACACCTTAAGATTCAACCATGTTTTCTTGAAATTTATCCACATGCATTGTGGTAGCAATTGAAGAATTATTGTTGAAGATGAAACAACTGTGGCTAAAGAATCCTAAAGATAAATACTCCAATGATGGTAAAACACATGGAGAGATGAGCAGATTTGGAGAATCGATCGTCAACTTAATACCATTAAACTCATCTAAACATGGTCAAGACAACATCAAAAGGAGAATGGAAGAAAATTCTCATAACTCACTTTGAACAACCGGTAAAACTATACCAAATTAAAACAAAACTTTAGCGATATGGATAAGATGAAGGGAACCGATGTTGGTGCAATGTCAACTACCGTTACTAACTTCAAAAAAGAGAGCCAAAACAACTAGATAAGATCAGAGAACTCTCTAAAAAAAGGCAATGATTTATCAAGAAAAAATAGAAGTTCTTAACGGCTAATGAAAATTATTCATTAGGTAATGGGAAATACCTTCATATTTTGCAGATTTGAGGTTTTTGTGTCTGAGTCTCTAAGAACCTGAGTCTCTAAGAACGTGAGAAACCGTACGTGAGAAAAAAAAGAAGAAGGATCGATGTTTCACGTTTTTTTTAGGTTTTCATAATTTTTCTTAAATAATTTTGGGCCCTAAAAATTAATGGGCTTGTGAAAAAGCACTTGTTGCTCATGTCAAGGCTCGGGCATGCATAGTAGTATCTCTTAGTCGAATGTGTGTATCCTAAAATTGTAAGTATCCAATGTGGTATTGATAGATTGGATGATAACGACCATTTTGAAGAGCGCTAATTGACTTTTAACAAGAATAATATGTTGAACTAATTGACACCCTTCTCTAGATCCAATAAGTGTGAATTCAGTGTGCCCCGCTCGGATTAGAGACAGAAGGGATTTGGATCCAAATGTCCAATTCTGGCCTAACCCGCGATATCTTGCAAAATCAGAAATGTCGAACCTATTATTTAGCCGGAACCATTACTGATACAACCGTTTAGTTATGGAATGTTGTTTCATATGCCGTCTGACTTTCAGATAACCCTCATAGAGTATAGATGACGACTTTGGACCACCAAATCGAGAATAGGAGTTGGTAACTCGAGAAACGAGTCCTCCTATAATTACAAAAAGACTTTTATTGCAAACTGATTTGATATTTTCCTAATTTAATACATAGAACTGTATTAGCCTCAACATTATCCTACAGATTGTAAGAACTTCGTTCATTACCATTTTTGTTCACTTAGGAGGTGTTATTTTATTGAGTATTTTAAAGGATTCTAAATTCGTTCATTTGTTTTTCTACTCAACATGTATAACAGGGTTGAGTCAAACCTTCATTATTTATGTTTCATTCTTTTTCCATTCCCACACCCTGAATTCGAAACCACCTAGTCCAAGTTGATTTTTATATATAAATATATATATATATATATATATATATATATGTTTTTTTCTTAATATATGCTTTCAATGCAATGCATGAAGTAAATGAGAATGCATAAGCCGAATATAAACAAAAAGTAAGAAACACATAAAACATGTTAATAACCTCTAAGATCCTCTCCGAAATTTAAACGATACATTCCACTGTGTAATCAAAGTTGAAAACAAAAGTCTAGATAAACCAATGAATATTTATATACAATGAAAGAGGAGTTGCAGTTCGTTACCTTACGAAAAGAGAGACCATCATGACAGATCATCATCTAGGCTGGCGTTGTGGGGTTGTGCCTCTTGTTGTTGTTCCAACGAGGAGTTGAAGTTGGAAAAGCTTGAAATTAACCCTAACATGTCCAAGAAGTTCACCTCCGGCTGTGGTTGAAAGGCGTATAGTTGGAAATCTTGTGGTTGGAATTATTGCGGCTGAAAAGCTTACGATTGGAACTTATATGGCTGGAATTATTGCGGTTGGAAAGCTTGCGGTTGGAAAGCTTGCGGTTGGAACTCCTGCAGTTGTTGCGCGGCGCCGAAAATTTTCCGACTATCAATTTGATTCGATGATCTCCTTTGAAGTGGCTATTCAGGACTCGAGTCTAAGTGTAACCCATGTGTCCTTTCAGCGGCGTAGTTGCACTGCTCAACACGAGGTTCGACTGTTGGCTCAAGCTGAATGAACGTGTTTAGACTGAGGTGAAATAATTCTGGCACCACCTCATGTTGCCGCTAAGAAGAAATTGGTCTCTGTATGTATGATGATGCACATCAAGGTTGCTCTGATATTGAGCGTCCTCTAACTTCCCAATGGTTGATGTGGAGTTTTGGAGCGATGACATGCTTTGTGCTCTTACTTTTGGAAGGATCAAGTTTCTTGCTGGGCGAGAACTAGAGATAAGCTTGAGATCCATGAATTGTTTTTCCAACAATGTCACTTTTTAAAAGTCCATTTAAAAAATCTTTGCACAAGACAAAGGTTTTTATGAGCAATCTGCACTCCCTTGCTCATCCGCGGTTATTTGTACCCTTCTACATAAAACAACTTTGGCCCTATGTGAGGCTATTGTGGCGAATCTTGTCTCCACTCTTGTGGTTCATGTCTCCACCTCTGAGACTACTCGTGAGTTCCCTTTCTAAAAAGTATCTCCTACGGTGGAAGAAAAGCAATGTTGCCCAATTTTATTAGTGAAGTGTATTCCATGTTAGGCAATCTTATTTTGGAGTCATTTCCTATTTATTAGTGTGTGAAATTATATAACCAATTCCCTCCTGGCGGTGATGGTGCTAAGAATCGATTTGCCCTGAGGTACGTTGGATCGAGCCACTCTGGGGATTCTTCTACCACCAAACACGTTGTCCTTCTCTTTGACATAGAATCGATGCACCTCCTCATAATCAATAAATCGACTCAATTGCTCTTTATGCTTGACTCGAATCCTCGCGACACTATTGTTGTTGTGGTAAGAACGGTCAAGTCATGATTCGAGTGACAAAGGAGACTATGAAAGTTGACTCGACTCGACAGCGGCTCCTGGTTAACTCGACGACATTGCTTGACTCAGATGACGGTGGCGACTGCGAGGTCTTCATGGTGATTGATTCAAATTTTAACGGCTCGGTAGTGACAGCTATGGTGAGTCAGTTTCGGCAACGGTGAATGAAACTCGAGTGAGACCCGACTGCGGTGCAGCTTGACTCGAGTGAGGAGGTGGTTGTGACTCGAGCGATGAGGCAGCTGAGACTCTTTCTTGACACGACTCGACTGATGCGTCTCAAGCAAAGAGGCGGCTGACTCGAGTTGTTTACTGGAGAGGAGCTCGAGCGGTGTTTGCTTGGAGTGGTGGTTAAATCTCCTCTTTTGGTGAGTGTAAGAAAAATAGTGGATGTGATGAAATAAAGATAAGATTCATTTCTTATCTTCGCTGATTTTTTGTTTTTTTTTGTTTCTTACATCTCGGTCATGATCGTGTCTAAAATCCACTTCATCAGATCCCCGAAATTCAAAAGTAAAACCATATAATCAAAAGAATAATTGTAAAACCGTAATTGAAATATTTACAAAGTATATTATGGGTTTGCCTCCCAAGTGCGATTGTTTAGACTCATGAGCTTGACTCTTCATACCCATTAGAGATGAGGTCGTTCATTTAGATGAAATGAAATTCCCTCGGGTGTAGTTTCATCAGCCAAGTACGATTTGACTCTCTAACCATTCACAATGAAATTTTCATCGTCTTTGTTATCAGTGTAGAGCTCTATATGGCAAATTTTCTCTAACTCAAAACGGACCAGGTCATCTCGACTTTAGCTTTCCAGGAAACAACTTCAGTCTCGAGTTGAATAGCAGTTTTTGATCACCAGCTGTGATCCTCTTTGGTGCAATTCTCTTGTCATGAAAGGCTTTAGTCATCTCCTTGTAAACCTTTGAACTCTCATAGGCTTCAAGTCTGATTTTTTCCAACTCATGTAGACCATACAATGCTTTGTACTATATTTCAAGTGGAAAATGGCATGATTTCCTGTACAACAATTGAAATATAGTCCTTCCAATAGGAGCTTTGAAAGTTGTTATGTAAGCTCACATTATGTCATCTAACTGGACTGCCAAATCTCTCTTTGAGACTCCCACAACTCTAGACATAAAGGCCATGATCTGTTTGTTAGAAACTTCCACTTGCCTGCTGGTTTGAGGATGATATGGAGTTGCTACCTTGTGTTTGACCCCATGATTCTGTAATAATTCCTCAAATAGTTAATTGATAAAGTAAGTACCACTATCACTTATCACAATTCTTAGAACTCTAAATCTTGGAAAGATGATGCTCTTGATATATAAAAATATTTTTGTCTAGTTTTCAAATCCTATTACACTAAGATGTTGATGTAGTATAATGGGTGTCAATCCAAGTGGGAGTGTAACTAGCAATCAGAATATGATAAACTATTTTAATTCAAGCTAAATCGAGTTGATGGTTTGTTATTTATCAACCTAAATGAGCAATTCAAACAATATGAAACAAAAATAAAAATCAATGTAAATCAGCGAAACAAACGAGCGTCCACCTTAAAGTCACTAAATCGCTTAACAAACTCAAACAGAGCGGAACTCTACGCAATAAACGTATAATTATTTAGTCCACTCTCGTGGCAAACAATCTTAGTAAAGCTATCAACCGACCTTATCATCATAAGCGTTTAAAAATCTAACTAAAGTGAAGCAAAAATTTAAAAGAGCTTAATAAACACCTTAGACCATTAATATCTTAAGCTAAGGATGTACATTTTTTAGAAGGTTGAATTAAACAGTTGAACACACCTACCGGGAGTTAACCGTCTAGAATCATGTTTCAATGATCAGAAAGGAATAAACATTAACAACACCAAAACAAAAGAGATCAATATTATTCTACTCTTAAACAACTTAGAAAACTTTAAGATCCACTCTGGTCTAGTCCGTTCCCTCATGAACGCTAAGTTAAGTACTCAAAAACCATGAGTAAAACAATCAAAATAACATTCAATGTGGATGAAATGATAATATAATTCGTAAAGTAAACTTAGAATAAAAGCAAACTAAAACTGAATTAAAAGATCATAAATGAAAGTGAAGTTCTTGTTCTGGAATTACAACAATGACTAACTTAAAAAGTTTTTGAAGCAGCGCTAATAACTTAGATAAAAAAGTCTTCGTAACACCCAAGAGGTATTTATATTGATCTCTCCGTTAAATCTAAAAATGAAAACAAAAAACTAAGTTGGATAGTTGACTCGACTTCGTGGGTTGAGTCGAGTGGTTGGACTGTAAAAAGTACAGTTGACTCGGCCCATCAGGTACAGTGCATGATCTGGTCCATTATGTCGTTGGGTTCCAATCCAAGTTACCGTTGGTTATCACTCGTGTTGTGTCGTCTTTTCTGTGGCTTCATGATCCGAGTCGTCCTTGTCGTGGCTTCATGATCCGAGTCGCGTTGTCGTGGCTTCATGATCCAAGTCGCGTTGCCGTGGCTTCATCTCTAGTCTAAACTTCCTGGAAATAACTCCAAATGCAATGTATATACGATGCAAATGTAACATACGCGAAAAACTACAAATGACTCAAATGTGATGTAAATGCAACAAATATGTATGAAAAATGAACTAAAAATGACTCCTAAAACATGTTAAAAGGAGTATATATCAGTGGCTTACCTGACATGAGACTAGATGCTTAATACTTAGCAAGGATCAAAAGATGACCAACTAAACGACCGCCACGACTTCGAGTCGATCAAAGTCATCACAGGACAAAGTATCCAAGACCTGAAGAGGATATGCGGAGGTCATCTCGACAATACCAACCTCCACGACGTGCGAATAAAGTTAGCCAAATCCACGTACTTAACCTGCAAACACATGTATTGCATTATAGGGCATACCATGTAGATTGCATATCAAGCATTTAATGTTAAAGGATATCGGCCTAATCACCTATCAGCTCGATATACACGTCCGCAGCAATGATTTCCTAGTCATGGGGCCCACATGATATAGTCATATATCATCATAGCTGATCTGGCAACTAGCGGATTAGCCCTAGGATGATAACTATAAATAGACGCTTAAAGCATGCCGAGCAGACATCTGATCATCACTTTTCTCTCTAAGAATTCATAAGCTTTTGTATCATTTTTTATTCCCAAAATCAAGAATCCAAACCCTCTCTCTTGATCTATATTCCACTTTGATCAATAAATATTGTGCTAATCTCACCACAAACAGTTGGTGTCATCTGTGGGGACAAGGATTTTTCTCAACGCAATGGCAAATATGATCAACCAGATCAGCCGATGAACCAAACAAAACCTCTGATGGTTCCTTCTAGGAACTCACCAATGACACTGCAACAATAAGTTGTATCAGCTCATGCTACCTCGCCCATCATTCGAGCCCCATTCTCCATGCTCCAAGCGTGCAAGAGTATCCAACTTGCACGTAACCTTCAATTTTCTGACCCTCGTAACACCTCACACCCTTTCTAATTTGTCCTAGATCGAATAAAGTAGATGAACATGCAAACCTTTGGATATTTCGAAGCTCTAGCCATGGTGCAATCATTTTGTCGTGAGCATATAACCAACTTCCATGGTGATCAGATGCCGACTAGATTAAATAGAGCATTGTTCGGAAATTCCCATGCGCCCAAGTAACAATGACATCCATGTCTAGTGAGGATTATCCACCTCTTGACTCAACCATCTAACCCCAAAAGGAGGACGAGTCGACGCTCTAGCTAAAACAGTTGAAGGCATGACCTCCGAGCTCCACCAAGAAACTAGTTTAGCATATGAACTCGATGTCGTCTTAATGGAAACTTAGAATATACCATTTATGTGTCGCTTTTCCGACACACCGGTCAGTCTCGACACCAAAATCAAGTGCCAGTTGTACAAAGGAATGACATATCTGAGAAATGTCCTCACATCCTTCATGATCGCCACCGAAAGGACAAGGTTCTCGGCCGAGGAACAAGACGCTAGACTATGCCAGCTCTTTATTGAGCATCGGGATGGCGACAAACTGAGATGGTTTGCCAAACTCAAATTATACGTAATCGACAACTATGATCAACTTTATATGGTGTTCCTAAAACATTACTCCAAGTACATCCAACATAACAGCTCAATCACATATCTATATGCCATATCCCAAGGTCCGGAAGAGTTGCTCAGTTCCTCCTCGAAAGATTCTGAAAGGTGACCTCGCAGATATCTAGCGGACGAGAATGCAATTAAGCTCCCCCGTAATGCAATCTTGCATGAAGGCTACTTTGTTAAAAGAGACTTGAAGATGCGTAAGACGAGCTCGTTGGAGGATGTCATGCACCAAATCCTTTTACATGCTGAGCCCAAAGAAAAGAAAGCGAGCAACATATGAATAAAGAGTGTATGAAGAAGCTGACCGCCTCGCGGAGACCGCCGAGGTAGCAGTCCCTACACTAGAGGCTAGAGTACCTCAAACCAGGGTATGAAACAATGAATGACATCTTCTGGGAAGCCAACCCGGGAATTCGACCTTCTGAGAGTCCCACCAAAGCCCCACACATCTTACTATAAGTTGTTGCATTCTGAAAGCGTTCTTCTTGGACAAATTCCAGCAATGAGAGGTACCCGGCTCCGAGGAGGTGGCAGTAGCATCCGCCGTGACAATTTAATCCAAAGCTGCCCATGCCCTTACCACTGCCACAACAACACGCGCAACTCATGTTACACAAAAATTTAAGCGCAAAGATGGTCTGTTTATGTTTCTGGGACCACCTAAAAGATCGCGCAGAAGACAACTCAACGAACTACTGCCAGCGATAGGCCGCATTGCGATGATTATGGGAGGACTTATGTCATGCAACAATTTCATCTGATCCATCAAGAGCTATAAATGGAAGGTGGAGGCCGTGGGCTACCCGGCCATACAAGCGGCGGTCCGTAAGAAAAGTCTCAACTTATTTTATATCTCGCTATTTGTTTTAATGATTAATAATATTCATGATAACATGCAGAGTAAAGCTATTTTTCTAATCATCGTTTTTTTGTTAATGTTTAATTTTTATCCTCAATATTATCGCAGAGCCGGACCGTGGCATAAGTCAAATAAGCCACGACTTAGGACCTATATATATATATATATTAGGGCCCGAAATTCGTTAGAGTATAGATTTTCTTAGTAAGTGGAGCCCAAAATGTTTAGAATTTTGTTGTAATTAGGGTCCAACATTGTTAGAGTTTACATAACTTTTTAGTAATTAGGGTCCAACATTTTTAGAGTTTATTGATGTATTTTATTAAGGTCAAAAATTACATTTATGTTTTAATTTCGCATAATGGGGCTATCGAATCTACAAACTCGTTAAAGTGCTAGGTTCAACTCCTTGACCACAAGCTTATAGTCAATTTAGTGTTGGTTACAATGTTTAATTATACAATTTCATCTTCTCTTTTTGAAGAATTTTTTTCTAAAACTAATAAATAAAAATAATTACTATTATTAGATAATATACAAAAAAAAAAAATTTGAATAAGTATTCAATAACATAGGACCGGCTCTTCGCAAGGTAAAGAACATGCTTATGGCTCAAAATGTGCATCTTTCCATTACATGATCCATATAGTGCATGACAAAAGCTTTTGATCTATGACTCTAAAACCAAATAAAAAAGTGACTGATATACTCCTCTATTATTTGGCCGATTTAATTAAATCAGTTGGTGTTAGAAAATAAGTTGTTTTACATTATTGTCCTTGAAAGTTAAAGACATTTACAGTTTCCAACCTATAGTATCCTCTCGAGCCCGTTATCCCTATTAAAGATCCGATAATTGTTGGTTCACTTGATTAAAACCGGAAATCTGCCTAAACCAACCAATCAATAACCGAGTAGAAAGATTTCCCCTAATTGATGCTATCTATCTCATTCTACCATTTTCATTGTTGTCTTCCTCCCTTCTCCCTTCGCTCTCTGCGAATTTCAGCAAATTAACCCTAATTCTTCGTTCGATTTCTCTTATTCATCTAATTTGTTGTTGTGTCTTCTTGTTTATTCTAAGAGTTAGAAGAAGAGGAGCCAAAAGAATCATCAGAAACCACACGTTACTTTAACCTAATTTTGAATGTCAAATAGTCGAACTAGTTGTACTTTTGAAAATATATTTTTGTGGTTTCGAACTGATGAATCTTTCGTTTTAAAATCAGTTGCATGATGATTTTAAGGATCGTAGATGTAGTTATGTGATTGTTGGATTATTTAGTTTATTATATCGATTGTAAAAAGAATTGTTCTGTAGTTTTAGAGATTTGGAACGATTATGAAAAATGGGTTAATTAAAGTACACTAATTGGAACGATTTGGAAAAATTTCCAATCTTTATCTATTAAAACGGGGTAGATTTCTCTAAACAACCTCTATTTGTAAACAATTAACAAAAGCCCCATTCTATAATTGCATTTCACTCCTTTATTTTTCCGTTTTTTTAAATTAATTTAAACACGTTAGGTTTAAAATATAAAAAGTAGAGGTTAACAAAAAACCAACCCACGTTCACTTCCACGTTAAATTCTAGATAATTTACAAAATTATTTTTATCAAAAATAAAATACAAAATTTAACACGATTCAACAATAAAATTATATCTTTAGACAAGTAAATAACCGTCGAGTGACCACTACCTCCACAATCATAAGACTCCCACTCTCCTACAAACTCTCAAATCCTCTGTTTCATTCATTATGATCAAAGTGTTTGCTTTCATTCATTATGATCCTCTGTTTCACTAGAAGCCATACGATACAATGTTTGGCTTTTTGTTTGGATGGAGAAATGTTTCAAAGTGTAAGAGTGTAATAAAGCATCTTCAATGTCGTTTAAACCTTCTCAGAAACAAGAAATACGCTATTTCTTCACACTTAAGTCACGACATAGCTCAATTACTCGACTTGGTGAACATAACCGTGCTCTTCATCGTGTTCTACTTAATGCTGGTAATGTGGTATCTACTGTAAAAGACTCTTTTTTCTATTGTCTTGTCTCCTGTTAAGTTGTGGTTTTATCCATATTGTTTTGTTGACTGTTAAATTGAAGGGTTTGTGTGTGGACGGCTCTTTTGTTGTTCCTAATGGTGATCCTCAATGCGGCTGATATCATTAACCGGTTTACGAGGATCGCCGGTGAGCTCTTTGGTATGTTGATCTCCGTCTTGTTCATCCAACAAGCCATTAAGGTATAATGACCAAAATGCTCAACCACCTCTGAATCAAGATAATAAGTCAAAGTTTATTATATGCATGTTTCAAATGAATTTGTAGGGTATGATGGGTGAATTTGAGATGCCAAAAGATGAGGACTCAAAACTTTGATTACTTGAAAAGAAAAAGTAGAGGCAGTCATTAACGAGCAAATCAAGTAAGCTTCCAACAAATAACCTTTTCTTCTTTTCTCCCTTTTGAAAAATGTTAGAGATCTAAAATTATTATTTTTACAGTGTGGAGTACAACGTCTCCTATGTCTACCACTCAATGTACGCATACTTTGACAGAGACAACATTGCTCTTAAGGGACTAGCCAAGTAATATATCTTATAAACGCTAATCTTAACCATTTACTTATCAAAACATAAGAGTATTGATGTTAAACTTGGTTTGATAATATGACCAGGTTTTTCAAGGAATCCAGTGATGAAGAAAGAGAGCATGCAGAGAAGTTTATGGAGTATCAGGTTTTCTAACTTATTCCTCCGTTCTGTTTTCTATTTTATTGAAAAAAGGATTTGTGATTGATTGAATGACTTTTATTTATTTTATGTATACAGAACAAAAGAGGAGGAAGAGTGAAGCTCCACCCGATCGTGTCACCTATCTCTGAGTTCGAACATGGTGAAAAAGGGGATGCATTATACGGTAAAACATAATAAGAAAGAAAAAAACACAACCTAAGTTTTATAGAAAAAGAGTCAACTTTAACAGTTTACTAATCATCTATTTGATTTTCAGCAATGGAGTTGGCTCTGTCTCTGGAGAAACTCACTAATGAGAAGCTTCTACACGTTCACAGAGTAAGATTCCATAACTTATCCATTTGGTTGTCAAAGATCAAACTAGCTAAAGAAATAGTCATTTTCCTAACCTTAACCAATGTATACAAACATAACAGGTGGCATCAGAGAACAACGATCCGCAGTTAGCTGATTTCGTTGAGAGTGAATTTCTCGGAGAGCAGGTGAGTTTTATTTTGGTTTTGATTAGAACCAGAGACTTGAAATATCCAACATGTTCTGATCCACAACAAAACAACTCTGTATTTTTTTACTAGATTGAAGCAATCATGAAAATTTCAGACTACATCACCCAGCAAAGGATGGTCGACAAAGGCCACGGTAAGAATCAGAGCCCCTATATTGAGATAATGTTCTTATAGTTGGATTAAATTTTAAAAAATGCTTCTACTTTTCTGTCTTTGCAGGAGTTTGGCATTTCGACCAGATGCTTTTGAATTAAGTTGGACCCACAAGTTCACTTTATGACCAACAATAGAACCTGAAGATTCTGTTATAGTTTTAGATTGGAAATTATGGACTAATAAAATTTTATTGTAGTAGTAAAGCTTTGTCCTAAAGATGGTTTTTGTAATAATTTCCTAAGCATTATCAATGAAGTTTTCGTTTTACTGTTATACAACTGGCTATATGAGCAAACCAACTAAGTAAGTAGTAAAAGCTCATGATCTATTTATTAAAAGGAACATATTCATAATCCAACATGAAAGAGTAAGAATAACGAACCTGTTATGAACTGAAGAACATTAAAAGACAATGAAGCGTATGTCACTCTCCACTGAAAAGGACGCGATCGCTGAAAAGAAAAATAGAAGGAGATCAACAGTCACATCAAAGCAAAAGAGATGCTTTAACTTGAACTCCATTTTGCACACTGGAAAATCTTTTATGACCAACAACCAAAGATCTATTCCTTTAATAATTTTTGCCAAAACAAAAAGGAAAAAAATGCATAAGTCATCAACACCGTCTAATAGATTAATTATTCCATCTTAATTTGTTTGTGTAATTATTATGCTTTATTTAATTACATTTGTTATTTTTTTCAGGGTCATTGAGGTTGTGGTGGATAATTTTTTTCACCATGACTGTTGAGATTTCAACCACACCGGTATCGGTTCTTACGCATTAATCGTAAGTAAAAAAAAAATCTAAGTTGAATTAAATTTAGTCATTTTGAATTATAAACATTGTTTATTAATTATTTTAAAAATATATATATATCAGAGTCCCGATGGTAATATCATCGACTGTATAACCAGAGAAACACAACCAATTCTCAGTGACCCGTTTTTTTGAAATCACACGATCCAGATATTTAATTATTTATTTACTTAATTTTGATTAATTAATAATAAAATATTATATAAATAATTCAGTTTAAATATTTGTTTTGTATTTGTAAAATTACTAATATTTCTCTTTAAATAAATAATACAGGAAATTCCAACCATTCTTCTAAATATTGCAAAAATGGAAGATCAATTTGATTGGCAAATCTGGCACCGTAATGGAACACGGTGTCCAGATGGATCTATTCTCATGCGAAGAACAAACGGGATCGCAGATTCTCGAGCTGGGGTAGAAGCGACGCAAAGACACGAGGTAACTATATATATATTCTTTTATTTTTTATATTTACAATAATGATAATAGTCCAATTAACTAACCAAAAATATATTATAGTGGAACTTGAATAAAACTATATCTTTGGTAAACCAAATTAATAAAATTTAAAACTCTTTTAATGTTAATAATCTATTAAAACGAAGGTCGATTTCTTAAAACAAGCTCTATTCGTAGAATATTACAAAAATTATCTTTCAAAAATTGATTTCAAATCCTTTTACAATTGCTTTATTTTCCAAAAACATGTAACCAACGACACGATCACCAACTTCCCACGACTTAATTTTCACACACCGCTTTCTACTACACTACTGTGTAACCTCTCCCTACTTTTTCGTTACCACTACTCTGTTTTTCTATTCCTATATATGTAATTTATGTTTCTGAATTTCTTCACTACCATGCGACAATGGCGAATACGAAATTCAATACCTCAGTTTACGCTTCTCCAAAACATCTTGTGTTGCCATCTCAATTTACTCTCTTCGCTAATCTTAAACCATTTCGGTCTGAATGGATAATCAGGGAAAAAATACTGAATTCATGGCGACCATACTCTGCCAAAACCGGTGCATCTATTGAGTTAATCCTAGGTGACAAATCCGTAAGTGAATTCGCTTTCAAAATGTTTAATTTTTATATCGATTTCGTAATTTTGTTATTAGGAGTAGATGATGATCATACTTTTACATAAGAAAAAGTCTGTATGAAAATTATGCTTATCAATTGTCTGCGCAGGGAGATAAAATTGGTGCTGTTATTCGTCAGGAATATATGAAAAAATTCGCAAATTTACTTCAAGTTGGGAAGTGGAAGATTATCAAAATTTTTAACGTGGCTAAAGATTACTCGCTAATCAGGCCATCAGAGAACGAGTACAAACTCGGTTTCCATTATATGACAATTGTTGTTGAGTGTGATCCTGTAACAGATGATTCGTTTTTTCGTCCAGCAACATTTAATTTTCGATTAATTGAATTCAACGCTTAGGTGATTTGGTTGTGGAGATTAAACTAATTGTTTGGGATGAAGCACCTATGATGAGTAAGTATTGTTTTGAAGCTCTTGATAGAAGTCTCAGAGATATCGTTTGATATCCGGAGAATAAACCATTTGGTGGCAAAGTTGTTGTTTTTGGTGGGGATTTTAGATAGATCTTACCTGTTATAACAGGTGTAGGGAGGCAACAAATCGTTATGTCAGTAATTAGTTCATCTTATCTATGGAAAAATTGTATAGTTATGAAACTAACAAAGAACATGAGGTTACTTGCTGATATCTGTGAAGAGGAAAAAGAAGAATTAGAGTTCTTCTTTAATT
>JAKUCM010007778.1:0-23856 GCA_023374145.1 Lepidium sativum
ATATAGAATATTTGACGATACGTTTCGTACCTTGCTAAAAAATCTATCCTTGTTTACGTACTTCCTCTAAAACCAAATGCAGTAAAGGTACTTGTGATGTTGTATTAGAATCTGAGACCTCTCTATACAGGCCTAGATAGAGATGAATATCATTGATGAGTGTTTAAAGTCCTTCGTAACATGGTCTGGAAGTAGTGTTGTGTTTGAAACACCAACATATGAAATTCCATTGTTTTTGATTGAAACTCCTTAGATGCAAACAACCTTATGTCAACTTGAGAAATCTGCAGCAACTCCACTAGTACTTATGAAGAAATCTAAAAAGGTTTTAGCATCATCACTTATTCGAAGATATCCAATAATATAATCAATTCCTTTACTTTTCTGATAATGTGTTGGCTAGTTATTATTATAATTAATCATAATAATAATAATAATAATAATAATAATTAATAATAATATTGTTGTATTTGAATATACTAAATAGAAAAAAAAATATTGTTGTATTTGAAAATACTAAAAAAAAAAAATGCAAGTGCCATTTAGCCTAGTGGTAGGTGGTAAGTCCACAAGAGGCATGCGCATTTGCACATCTTGGGATCGAGTCCTCCTACTTGTATTTGCAAAAACTTGACTAATGGGTCGGCCATTTGTGGCCCACTATTGACAAAAAGAAAAAAATTGATTCTTAAAGAATACCGAATTGAACTCTTTTCTTTGAAGATTATGGAACAAATTTTGCAAATAATTTAAAGGAACTCTCTTCGTTTGTTACGGTTTAGATCAATTATACCAACAAAATCAATTTAGGGGGAAATATGACTAAAACTTCCAATTGAGTGAGAAACATAAATAAACTCAAAGTTTAGAACAAATACTGTTATAAGATAGTTTTCAGAGAGATATGGATCGTTGATCCTATATTTTGTATATGCACTGATGATAGTGACATGAGAGACCCATCCGAAGAGGAAATGAAGTTATCAATTCATGGAAATTTCACAAAGGTATAACTTTTTTCAAAGTATAGAATATTTAACATATATGTCTCCCGTCCCCTTACGAGACATCAACATTAACATTCATCATAAACATTGAACCAAAATGGTTTAACATAAAAATTCATTTCTACATGCATCATTTAACATCATATTCCATAATAATAAGACCATATGATTCTTAAATGACCAATCAAACAATACGTTAAACAAAAGGCAAGGATTATTACTTCATATTACCAGTGATGCTGATCAAAATAAATAAAGAAGGGAAAAGAGATAACGTGTGATGCAAGCTATCTCGAGTCGCAAGTCATCGGGGCGTAAGTTTTCAGAAGAGTTCGGCATCGGGGGCGCAGGGTATCATGGATGTGAGACACCATTCGTGGGACGGAAGGGCTCGGAGCGCGGTACACCCACTTCTCAAAAATGTCGATAAGGGCGCGGGAGCCCCAACACATGACACCGTCAGGGCGGATTCTCCCCGAAGTCCATCTGTCCTGAAGAAGATATTTTCTCGGGACTCGAGATGCAAAAGCAACCCTTGAGACTCGTTTGAACCAAGGACCTCACATTTGACTAAGGTGGTACCTAGGTTAGCTCATAGAGCCGTTAAAGGGAAGAGAAAACATGTGAAGGACCGATATATCACTTTCACCCGAGGACCACTTCCTTGGGACAAGTTCTCTCTCTCTCCTTCTCCCAAAAACGGCTAGTTTCACAAGGCTTCTTCTTTCCCTTTTGTTTTCTCTATAAAATTGGTTTTATTTTGAATGTAATGTATGAGACTTGAATCAATGAAATTCTCTTTACTCTTTTATATTCTCTCTCTCGGGTTCAACACCTGAATTCTTGATTAATTATTATGAAAATCTTACATGGTATTCAGAGCAACAAAGGTCTTGATTCTCTATTAATTCTGGTTCTCAAAATCTCTCTTCTCTCTTCGTTCTTTTATTCTCATCATTCTATTGATAAACCACCATGGAGTCCAACAAAGGAGCTTGCATATTAGTGACTCTTAAGGGGCCTAACTATATGTTGATGGTCAAGGATTGCAAGAATGATCTTGTGCAGCCGTGGGTTATGGAACCATGTAGAGCCTCCACAAGAGAAAGCCCAAAGTGTAACCGATAAGGGAAAAGGAAAGGAGGGTACCTCCAATGTGGTGTTTGTCGACAATGACAAATGATTTCAAGAAGACCAAACAGTGATGGCTATCATAATTGCCTCACTAGATCCTCATCTTCTTGAATCATATTTATTTTGCAAAACCGCCAAAGAAATATGGGACACTCTCAAGAAGGTCTATGCAAATGTCTCCAATCTCACTAGGGTCTTATGAAGTCAATAGAGCTCTTAACACTCTAAGGCAAGAAGATATGGAGTTTGAAAACTACTTTGGGAAGCTAACGGTTCTTTGGGCGGAACTTGAAATGTTGAGACCAAATATCATGGATCCGCTTGTTCAAAATGCAAGGCGTGAACAAGATAAGGTATTTGGTTCACTTGGAGGTTTGAATACTTGTTACAATGATCTTGTTAAATCCATCCTAAGGGAGAAGAAACTTCCAATGGCGGATGAATTATGTGCTCAAGTACAAAGAGAGCAAGGAAATATCGGCCTAATTAGTGGCAAGAATTTCACTGCCCACAAGGTGACACTCAAAAATAAAGACAAAAGGAGTATGGTGTATGAAAATTGCAAGAAGAAAGGATATACAAATGATAAATGTTGGATCCTCAATTCTCATTTAAAATTGAGCAAGTGGAAGGAGCAAAAGGCAAATATGGCTTAAGAAGGATTGGAGGAGGAACCGGCGGAAACATCTAAACTGGGAGGAGCAATGACTATGAGGGCTAAGTCTCACGGAGCAATATTGAGAAGGTCGGACCTTGATGAAATTATCAAGGCCATTGCCAACCAAAAGGAATCCGGTATCTATAATCTTTCTCAAACTCCTTCAAATTCCTTAATAATCGATTCAATGCCTCTCATCACATGATAAGTAACCCTAAGTTGCTAAAGAATGTGAAACCAACTAAATGAAATGTTATTGTGGCTAGTGGTAAGAAAGTACCAATCAATGGAATAGGAGATTTAGATCTATTTGATAGGAGAACAAAAACCTTTTATATGCCAAAATTGACCTCTAATCTTCTCTCGGTTAAGAAAACCACATCTGACTTAAATTGTTATGTTATATTTGGTCCTAACCATGTACAATTTCAGGATATTGAGAGTGGAAAAAAACTTGGAGGAGGAAATACCAAAGATGGGTTATATGTCTTAGAAGAAAAATCGGTGCCAAGTGTTTTACACTATGTTTCTGTTAGGAATTTAAATTCAAATGTTGGTTTATGTTATACCTCGGTTTGGAATGCAAGATTGGGCCATCCCCACTCTAAAGCCTTAAGTTTAATCTTGCTTAAAAACTCTTTTGATCATAGTACTTGTGAGGCTTGTATCGTAGGCAAATATTGGAAGTCTATTTTTCCAAAATCTAGTACTCTTTATGCTAATTTCTTTGATTTAATTCACTCAGATGTTTGGACATCACATTTCTCCTCTAGATACAATCTTAAATACTTAAAAACTTTCATCAATGAAAAATCAAAATACACTTGGGTTACCTTAATGGCCTTTAAGGACCGAGTGTTTGATGCCTTCATCAATTTTCAAAACTTTGTGTCTAACCAATTTAACTTCAAAATAAAGGTAAGATCAAACAATGGCGGTGAATATACAAGCTCCAAATTCAAAGTTCACTTGAACAATATGGAATAATTCACCAAACAAGTTTCCCACACACTCCACAACAAAATGGTTGTGGCGGAAAGGAAAATCAACATCTCATGGAAGCCATAAGGGCCATGATGTATCATATGAAGGTGTCTAAGAGATATTCGGGAGATGCTGTCTTAATGGTATGCTACTTTATCAACCGAATCCCTACCAAGATTCTACAAGATGTGTTACCATATGAAGTACTTAATGGCTCAAAATCCTTCATTGAACATTTAAGAGTGTTTGGGTGTGTGTGTTTCATTTTGATTCCAGGAGAACAACGTCACAAACTTGATGCCAAAAGCAAAAAGTGTATGTTTCTTGGATACTCAACAACACAAAAGGGATACAAGTGCTTTTGACCCAACAAATCAACGATTATATGTATCTCTGGATGTCAAATTCTTAGAGGACAAGGGTTACTTTGACTCCAAACACTCCTTCAATACATCGGTGGAATTGAATCAAACACCCCGAGTATGCCTCAATCACGAGAAAAATATGGTACAAATGAAGCAATGAGTCATTCAATGTCACAACCTCCGAGGAAAATGATGGATCACAACAAGAAAATTGTACAAATTCCTCGGAAGGTACCAAAGGAGACAATCCGAAGTGAGAATGAGGCATACCCATTAAGAAGGAGTACACGTTCGCGGAATGATCACTCAAGTTGGATCAAAACACGTTTTTGCTACAATAATCATGTTGTGACACATCCAACTCAAATGGTTTGTTCTCTTGACCTTGTCCCTTATAATCATAAAGTGTTTCTTGGAAAAGTTGAGCTTGGACAGATTCCAAAAAGCTATGAGGAAGCTAAAAACCGCAAGGAGTGGAAAGATGTAATCATGGATGAACACAATGTGATGGAAAAGAACCATACTTGGATGAGGCATAATTGCCACCGGGAAAAAAGGTTGTCACCTCCCGAAAACGGGTTCTCTCTCCTTCTCCCAAAAACGGCTAGTTTCATAAGACTTCTTCTTTCCCCTTTGTTTTCTCTATAAAATGGGTCTTATTTTTAATGTAATGTATGAGACTTGAATCAATGAAAATCTCTTTACTCTTTTCTATTCGCTCGGGTTCAACACATAAATTCTTGATAAATTATTCTCAAAATTTTACCATTTTTACAAGGACGGAGTTTGTTATTATGTTATTCTATTTTTTTCCTTAATAATGCAACAATGAAACATCGAAGTTACTTAAAGATCAAGTAACAATTCCTCAGTGTAATCGTTATGAATGCATCCACGATATTATATCATCCATAAAACAAGTACGAGATTAGGTTTTTAATCATGATTCATTCGTAATTATATATATAAAAGCAGAGTTGTCTCTTCTGGTGCTTACACATCAGCAATTTAATTTTTCATGATCAACCAATAGCATTATCAGATTAAACACACATCATATAAGTTAAAATGAAATCATCATAAAAAATTAACCTACTCAAAGTCCATACGATTCTGTGAAACAAAAATTAACCTCTCCTCCACTACTTCTTCGATCAATATGCTTAACAAATAAATGATTCTCACCTAATGTACAGTTTTGTTTCCGCCTAATCGTTGGTCCATGAGGCCATAATACATACTAAACCAAAGGTCAATAATTTTGCCTTATTTCTAAACTTTAAAAAACCGCACATGCTTCATCATTCTCTGTGAAAATTTTCCCCTGAAAGGGGTTTTCAAAAATATCAATATATTAAATTGATAACTAAGATATCAATAAGTTCATCAGCTCATGCAGTCCTTCAAGTAACCATCATTTCTCCATGAAGAATCGATGTGTGATATCAAACCAAGAACAATGATCGCAGAATTGGTTGAGACAACAGATCTAATCATATGTGATGAAGCACCAATGGCACATCGTCACACTTTTGAAGCATTAGATCGCACATTAAGAGATATCATGAGTTTTACTGACCCAGATGCAGAAGCGAAACTATTTGGGGGAAAAACAATTTCGTTAGGTGGAGATTTCAAACAAATATTACCAGTCATCTCACAAGGAAGCAGACAAGATACAATTCTCGCAACACTTAATTGATCTTACATTTGGCAAAGTTGTTACGTTGCCACCCTTAATAAAAACATGAGAGTGAAGCAAGATGAAAAAAACTTTGTTGCATGGATTTTATAAGTCGGGGATATGGCGAGGCTAAAAGTGTCAATACTCTGAACGAAGCGTCTCTAGAAAATTACTACATAGAGATTGAAGACACATTACTCTTGGAAAAAGGAGAAAACTCAATGAGAGAAATACAGGAAGCATCATTACCAAATCTCGAAAACTCGTTCCAAAACCGTGCATATTTGCGAGGTCGTGCCATCCTAACACCAAAGAATGAAACTGTTGATAAGTTAAATGATTTCTTCATAGCAAAAATTGGAGGTGACATGCAAGAGTATCTTAGTGCTGACAGTATCGTCGATCATGATGACCTTGATGGACTTAATCTTGTATACACTACATAGTACCTAAATGCACTCAAGTGTTCGGGATTGCCAAATCATCACCTACCTTTGAAGCAGTATGCCTAATCATATTGTTAAGAAACATAAACCAAAAGTAAGGTTTATGCAACAAGACTAGACTACTTGTTACTCATTTATGTGAAAAGGTACTTGAAGCAGAGAAACTAACTGGCACCAATGTCAAGAAAAAGTGCTTATACCAATGATCATCATGACAACGACAAATATAAATTGTCCATATAAAATGTGAAGACGACAATTCCCTGTTAGAGTTTTGTTATGCAATGACAATAAACAAAAGTCAAGGCCAAAGTTTACAAAATATGGGTATCTATCTACCCAAGCCTGTATTTAGTCATGGCCAACTTTATGTTGCTTTATCTCGCATCACATCAAAAGAAGGACTACGAATTTGGAGTGCCACCACACAAAAAGAAAACAAATCAGCCATTAAAAATATTGTATACAAAGAGATTTTCAACAATCTTCACTATCATGCCACATGTAATTTCATATACAATAAATACCTATATTAATGTACGGAAGACTTCAATATTATAATTTTAGTGGTTCTTATATTCTACAGAAAGGAACTGAGAAGAACAAATTCAACCACTTGAACATGGTCAATATTCATTAAAGTAGTCTCGACTATTGACAAAATATTCAGCTGAAATATTGTTCATCAATATTTAAAATATTTGTTTCTCTTTCCGTAATAAACCTCTCATAGTTCTCCCAAAATTTAAAAAATTTGCAACAAAATAACATAACTTAAAAAAGGATCCCGCCGCGTAGTGCGGGCACTCACCTAGTTTATATAAATATCAAGCTGTCGTAGATAACTTGATCATGAATCAACATTAATATAACAATTATTCATGAACTTGATTATATTAATATGTAGTCATAAATCCGAATTAGAATCCGTAATGTTCAAGATCCATAAATGAAAAGAAAAAAAAATCTAAGTTGACTTTGATACCAAATAAATTTTAATTTATTATTTATATTTCTAAAATCGATCTCAAATCATCCTACATTTTTGTGAATTCAACTAAGAAAACAATTTTTAAACGGGGAAGAAAGACTAACATGAATTCATTGTTTAATGGATATTGTGGACGCAAACCTCAAACTGAATTTTTGTTCCCTTAGCCCTTCAACCTTTATTTATCAATTTAATGGAGTAGAGATTAAACATATTTCTAATAATATATCTTTAGTTCATGTATCTTTCTCTTAATTGTGACCGGAAGTCATTTTCTTCGATCACACACCACAATAATTAAACAGACTTCGTTATACATTGACAAAGAGATAATACACAAAAACATATATTATTACCTTCCACCTTTTCATGTATATATGCACTGTATTGATTTTTTTAACCATATTCAGATACACACCTTATACTTAATGTGTACTACAACAAATATGTAAATTGGTATGCTAATATATCATATTTTATGATACCATCAAAAAATTGATATAAAATATTGTTGTACATATAAATAATTTATAGTTTCTTGTTTTAATATTGCAAGGTGTGTGCAAAATTATTCAGTATTTTTTGTCAAAATATGGATGACGTATTTAACTTTTGACAATTCGTCCTGTAATTACAATTATTTTACTGATATTTAATATTTTTATCTTTTAAATTATTTTAAAATTTCAATGTAATCGGAATTCAATAATCATGTATTTTAAAATAAAAAATGAAATGTAATAAAAAAAAATCATATTTACTTAAATAGAATTTAATGATATAAATTTATAGTTAAAAATATTGGTATCTATTTATTGAAAACATAAATTATAAATTTTGTTTCATTTATAAACAGTTACTCTATCTATAGTTTCATGTATATTTTATATATACAAAACCTCATCAACAGTAATTTTCAAGTGATAAGTTACCTTACATAGTAAATTGTTGTTTATAAACTATTTTTAAGAAAATGAATAATTCAGGTCTTTTGACATGATAATTTGGAATTGAAAAACAAAAAATTGTTTGTAATAGTGTCAGACTTACAAAATTAATTTTTTTTTTAACTTATGTAGTTCACTACTCTCTGTAAAAGTTTTAAACTTTTGAATTATGTAGAAACCAACCACTCGATAACGTTTACCCAACCTTAGAGTTCCTTGTATTTTAAACCAATCTAAAAATTGTAATTATTTTTACACACTTAACATCAAGTTTGAATGTTTACATAGAGATACCTTAAAACAAGGAACTACCGATTTTTCTTTTATTTCTTTACATTCTCCTTTTGCTCGCTTCTCTTTAAGTACTTATGTTATCTTTGTACGCTTTGAAACATACTTTTTACATAATCATACAAATTACTATGATATTTATAATTTATTTAACTCGCGCAAACGCACGGTAACCTCCTAGTGCATAATATATGAACTAAAAAGATATAGATAACTTGAGCGATTATACTTTTGCGTGATAAAAATATAATATATTAAAGAAAAGAAAATGTGGTAACATATATTAGTATAGTAAATATATTCCGTTTAGTTTAAGAACAGCAATTAAGCAATTATTAATTATCTCACTTACCATGTGTTTTATATTATTATGATATTATTAACTTATAAATTATTACAAACATATACTTTTATTTGGGTACTTAGATAAAAAAGGTATTTGTAACACTAAAGAGGTATTTATACTAATCCCTTCATTAAACCTAAAAATAAAAAATAAAAACTAAGTATGATAGTTGATTCGATATCATGGGTTGAGTCTAGTGATTTAGCCGTCAAAAGTGCAGTTGATTCGGCCCATCAGCCATAGTGCATGATCTGGTCCATTACGTTGTTGGGTTCCAATCCGAGTTACCGATGGTTGTCACTCAAGTTTTTCTTACCGAGGCTTCGTGGTCTGAGTCGCCCTTGTTGTGGCTTCATGATCTGAGTCGCATTGCCGTTGCGACATGATCCATTCGCGCTGCCATGGCTTCACCTCTAGTCAAAAATTCCTGGAAATAACTCAAAATGCAAAGTGTATGCGATGCAAATGTAACATACGCAAGCAAACTAAGGATTCAAATATGATGTAAATGCAACAAATATGTATGAAAAATGAACTAAAAAATGACTCCTAAAACATGTTAAATGAGTGTATATCAACTCCCCCAAGCTTGGACTTTGTTAAAGAACTAAGCTGGAGAAGTTGGTGTGGAGTGGGAATTCAGAACCAAAACAAGCTAACTCAAATGTAAACTCAATGTCCTAGATGCAATTCTGAGAAGTAAATCAAGTGAACCGAACTTAAAAACTTTAGTCATGCCAATTACAATTCAATCTGAGTCACACCTCAATCTATGCATGCCACTTCAACAATTCTTTTTAACATTTATTAGCACAAAACCGTGGGTCGAGTTATTAATCTCCTATTAAATTGTTTGGTAAAGGGTAATGTTTAAGAGATTCAAGTGATCTTTTCACAATAACTGGTCAATCCATTAAGCATGGGTATCACTCGATGAAAAGAATAGGCTTCAACAAAGCATGGGATCACTCGATGAAAAGAATAGGCTTCAACATAATGTTATCAATGGATACAGACAAAAACAAGACTTCATATACCCTTTCACACCATAACTGAACTCGATTCCATACATCTAATCCCAGAAAAAAATCCTAAATCTACTTTATTAGCTTGAGGTGTCTTCACTTTCTGCCACTCCACATTAAGATTGTCTTCACAAACAGTTTCCAATACAAATCAAAGGAAGATGATTCTAAAACTCTAGTGGTCAGCGACTTATACTATTAACGCTCTGGTTATTTTCTATTCCTATCACAAGGCTTATTAAACATTTCCCCCATTTATCTTACTATTGCTTAGAACCAATTTTTTTCTTTCAGTTTGTTCCTAGAAACCTATTCTATATCACATATGACTTTCAAAACATTCTCCCCTTAGACTCCCGTTGATTTTTTTCCTACTCAGTATGTCTAACAGAGTCGAGTCAAACCTTCATTTTTTTTTCTGTTTTTATTCCTTTTCCATTCCCATCTAGTCCTAGCTTATTCAAAAATCGTGAACCAGAATCTACATGAAGTCGTACCCTTGTCGGCTCTCACCTCACACTATATACCAAGCATAATCCAAAAAACAGACCTCACATATCACACACAAACAATAACGGTTCAAAAAGAGGTGAGGTCATGACGGGACTACTTGGATCAACAAGATATATGTAAAAGGTGAAGAAGATCCCAGTGTTTTGCGCAATCCACAAGCTCAAATTTGATGCATAGACTCGACAATTACTAGTTAAATTAAGGTTATCACTTAGAAATGAATGGGGTTAGGGCGCGAAACTCGAGCTAAACATTCTTAGCATGGTGTGGTCTTCACTTTCAGAGCAAACATGGTGCACAACAAAGAACTAACATCTAGGATATTGAATCTAGCAAATATATCAGCGAGTATACACAGTTAAATCATCCTAATTCTCAAAACATACTCGATCTTACATGAATGAAACTATATGTATATGTATTTATATATATATATATACCTTAGATAGAAAACATGTTTATAACCTCTAGGATCCTCCCCCAAATTTAATTAATTGACACACTCTACTAAGTAATCAAATTTGGAAACAAAATCCTAGATAAACAAATGCAAATGTATATACAATGAAAGAGGAGTTGGAGTTTGTTACCTCGACAGGAGAGAGACCATCATGTTAGATCGTCATCTAGGTTAGCGTCATTGGGTTGTGGCTCTTGCTGTTGTTCCAACAACGAGTTGAAGTTGAAAAAGTTTGAAGTTGACCCAACGCGTCCATAAAGTTCACTTCTGATTGTGGTTGAAAGGCGTATGATTGGAACTCATGTGGCTGGAATTGTTTCAGTTGGAAGGCTTGCGGTTGTGGTGCGACTTTGGAACTTCTCCGACTACAAGTTTGATTCGATGATCTCCTTCAAAGTGTAAGCTAGGAGTTTTTTCAGCGGCATAGTTGTACTGCTCGACACTAGGTTCGATTGTTGGCTCATGCTTAATGAACATGTTTAGATTGAGCTGAAACGATTCTGACACCACCTCGTGTTTCCGTTGAAAAGGCATTAGTCTCTCCATGTATGATGACTTCCTGAATGGTTAACATTGATCGTCGGAGGAATGGCGGGCTCGGTGCTCTGACTTCTTGAAGGATCGAGTCTCTTGTTGGGCGAGAACTAGAGCTAAGGTTGAGGTCCTTGAACTGTGCTTCCAACATTGTCACTTTTTAAATAGTTCATTTACAGAATCTTTGCACAAGACCAAGGTTTTATGAGCCATCTCAACACCCATATTCATCCGCGGTTATCTGTACTCTTCAAAATAAAACCGTTATTATGCTTTGTCTGACTGTTCTGGCGAATCTTCTCTCCGCTCTTGTGGTTCTCGTCTCCACCTCCGAGACTCAACATGAGTTGGTTTCCCAAAAATTACTTCTTATGTCGGAAGAAAAGCAACATTGCCTAATTTGTTGAGTGAAGTGTATTCCACGTTACGAAATCTTATCTTGGAGTCATTTCCTATTTTCGAGTGTGTAAACTTATATAACCATGTCCCTCCTAACGGTGATGGTGCAAGGAATCCATTTGTCTCGAGGTACGTTCGATTGAGCCACTCAAGGGGAGTTGACTTTGATTTAAGTGAAATGTTACAAGCCTCAAGAATTCTTGTCACAATCCCGTCAATCCAAATTATTCCCTTATACTTATCCGTTAATCGAGACTCTCATCCGCGGTAAGTGATGAGATGCTTCATTAACACTCTAGTGAACTCGACTCCATCTTCTTCCCCCTTAAACACCCTGCCATAGCCAGGAGAAGAGCTTTGTCAATCATCTCCATATCTGCAAGGCGCACATATCCCAACTCATTCTGGCAAAGTTCCCCCTTAAACGTCTTGCCATAATCACCGGCGTTGTTAAGAATCTGGACGAGAGCTTCGTCAATAATATCCATTCTTGCAAGGCACACATATTCCTACTCGTTTCTAGCGAAACAAGTGTTGAAAATTACTCTATTCAGAGGGATTATACAGAGCAAGACATGCCATCACGAGCCACATATGATCCAACTCTTCTCTATCGTATTCAAGGTCGAGCCCCTCACAAACAGAAAGTTCAAAGAGCTATTCGAATTGCGTCGCCGTGACTGAACCTTTTATGTTGTTGACTTCAAATGTAAGTTCATCGAATCTATTTATTCGCTTTAACCGTTCTTGCTTACTGGAGTACTCGCTCAATGTGACAAAGGCTAGAAACTGAACGGTTTCCTTCTGATACGACTCCTGAAAGTTGGACACAAACTGCGTTAACTTACTCGAGTGGAGCATAAAATCGACGTCCTGAGCAATCCCAACTTGACTATTGTAGCGTGAATATACATACCGTGTGCCAAGCACGTGCATTTGCCAGAAAGCATTGATCGCATCCTTATATCCGACTTTCCGCTGTTCCCTTTCACCGTCAAAGTTGTCTCCATCGCCGTCTCCTTCTGCCAAACTTTCATATCCATATTGGTTATCATCGCTTTCTGGCTCGTCACGTGCCACTTCAGATCTCTTCTCGCCTCTACATAAGGTTTGAGTCCGAGTCATCGTCTTCAACATGTATTGGAGATTCTTATATCATTGAACGCGTCGTTATTCTCTTTGATAAAGAACCGCTGCACCTTCTCATAATCTCTAAATTGGCTTATTGCGGTGGTGGACTTGAGAGACGGCAACGGTGACTCGGTTGCAGCAGCAGTGAATGGTCAAGTCACATTAGTGCGGCTCATCTGCGGTGGTGACTGGACTGCGGCTGACTCAAGTGATGATTGCTATGGTGTCTCGAGTGGGACTCGTCAGTGGTGACTTGAAAAGTTTCAGCACTACTTTGGTGTCATTTGTTGGGCATGCAATTGCCTCAACCCACTTTGAAACGTAGTCGACTGCTACCAGATATAATTGTCTCCATGTGACGGTGGGTTAAAAGCCCCATAAAATCAATGCCACAACAATCAAACACCTCAATCTCCAATATCAGATTTTGTTGCATCTCGTTTCTTTTGCTTATGTTACCCATCATTTGACAATTACCACACTTGGAGATAAATGCTTGAGCGTCTCTGAACATGGTCGGCCACCATAAATCTGATTGTATATTTTTCTGAATTGTCTTAAATATGGCGAAATGACCACCATACATTGAATAATGACATTGCTCTAAGACTCCATGAATTTCTCTCTTTGTAATACATCTTCTGAATAATCCATCAGACCCACTTTGTATAGATATGGCTCGTCCCAGAAGTAGTGATTTACATCATTGAAAAAATTCTTCATATGATAGGAATCACGGCTCTTCGGCACTTCACCAACAACAACTTAATTGACCAAGTCTGCATACCAATGTAGAGTGGCTCCAGCGAGCTTACCGCTGATCTAGTGATACTTTTCTAACGCTGTCACACTGCAGTCGTTTACCTTGGACTCGAGTTTGGAGTCTGAGTGTAGTCCCTGGACTCGAGTTGTCGCTCTTTTGAGTGACATCAGCTGCTCTTCTGGCATGGAGTCATTTATCAGCATCGAGTCTTCTATCATCATTCGTGATAGGTACTCCGTTTTCCACACCAAGTTTATCCCCTACTTCCATGTCAAATTCTTGTAGTAGCAGTTTACACCTTAGTAATCTAGGCTTAATGTCCTTTTTCCATCAGGTATTTCAAGGTTGTGGGATCCGTATGCATAATCACTTTGGAACCAGTGAAGTAAGATCTGAACTTCTCTAAGGCAAAGACTACATCAAGGAGCTCTTTTTTGTAGTTGCATACATGATATGAGCATCATCCAGTGTCCTGTTAGCATAGTAAATTACATTCAACTTCTTGTGTTTCCTCTGACCCAAAACTGCCCCTACTGCATAACCACTTACGCCACATATAATCTCGAATGGTAGAGTCTGATCTGGAGTTTGGACAATTGGAGCAGAAACCAAAGCTTCTTTAATATTCAGAAACGCCTCAAGAAATTCAAAGTCAAAGTCGAACTTTACTTTTTTGCATAGCAAGCGAGTCAACAACCTTGCAATGTTTGAGAAATCCTTGATGAATCTCCTGTAAAACCCATCATGACCCAAGAAGCTTCTGACATACTTAACTGTCTTAAGAGGTTGCAGCTGAACCATGACGTAGATCTTGGGTTTAGTGACTTCAATTTCCTCTTCTGATATCTTGTGCCCCAAAACTATACCTCCCGCGACCATGAAATGACATTTCTCCAGATTCAGCACCAGATTAGTCTCTATATACATGCTGAGTTCCCTGCACAAATTTGACAAACAAGAGGAGAAAGAAGAGCCATAGACAAAAAATGGTCCATGAAAACTTCAATCATCTCCTTGATTAGATCAGAAAAAATATAAGTCATGCAGCGTTGAAAAGTAGCAAGTGCATTTCACAAACCAAATGACATTCTTCAATATGCAAATGTTCCATATGAACAAGTGAAAGTGGTTTTTCCTTGGTCATCATGGTGTATAGGGATTTGAAATAATCCGCTATACCCATCCAAAAAGCAATTGTATTTATGATTAGCTAATCGTTCTACCATTTGATCAATGAAAGGAAGTGGGAAATGATCTTTCCTAGATGACAAATTTAACTTTCTATAGTCAATACACATTCTATGGCATGTGATAGTTCTAGTGGCGATCAATTCATTTGTATATTCTTAACAACAGTGATTCCTCCCTTTTAGGGACACAATGAACGGGTGAAACCCACTTGCTATTAGAAATTGGATAAATGACATCAGCATCTAGCAACTTAAGAATTTCCTTTTTCACAACTTCTTTCAGGTTCGGATTCCACCTTCTTTTAGGCTCAATGCTTGAATGTGATTTATTTTTAAGATGAATCCTATTAGTGCAAAGACTAGGTGATATACCTCTAATGTTAGTTAAAGAATAACCTATGGTTCTTCTAAGCCTTTGCAGTTCATTTAACGGTGTGTTTAACTCATCATCACTTAAAGCATCATTCACAATTACATGATAAAGTGTAGTTAGGGCCCAAGAAAGTGTACCTTAGCCCTACAAGAAGTGGTTTCAATTTCTCTTTCGGGGCTTTGAGCCCAAACTAGTAAATATCGACTGTTAAAGGGGTGCACTTAACTTGTTGCACCTAGAGTATGCAACTTGGGTGTGGTGCAGTCGATGTCGTTCCTAACATTGATCCTTCAATAATTGCCTTTTTATCTTTCAAACTCGAGTCAAACAACTCTTCAATCACAACTGAAATTTTAACTGGCTTATATGCATCTATAATATTTCCATAACATTCAACTTCTTTTCTCAAACATCCATCTGCAGCTGGTTTGGTAAGAGCAACTTGCAGTTGATCTTGTGCTACCACAATTCCTCTAATAACTCATCAGCTAGGGCATCTATTTATTGAATCGAAAACATCTAACCCTCAATAGTTAGCTTCTTCATCGTATCGTTGATGTTAAACTTTATTTTGAAGTCCTTCCCCATGTTAAGCTAGATTTCTCCTTTTTGAACATCAATGATTGCACTTGCGGATCCTTCGGTTCCTTCATCCGAAGTAGCCAAAAATGGTCTTCCAAAAAGTAGTAGATCATTTGGTTCCTCATCCATATCCAAGACAACGAAATCAGTTGGTATTTTGACTCCTTCCACCCTCACAGGAAGATCTTCTAAGATGCAGTGAGGAATTCTCATCGACCTATCTACTAGATACAAAGATATATTACATGACTTGTAATCGCTGAAACCCAATCTTTTTGAAACTGAAAGTGGCATGAGGCTTATTGATGCACCTAGGTCGCATAAGCAATTGCTGAAGGATAAGGGTCCAAGTGAGCATGAAATTGTGAAAGTGCTATGATCACCAAACTTCTTTGGTGCCACTTTCCTTTGAATGATGGCGCTGATTTAGTGAGTGAGCACTACTAATAGGATCCTCGATGGTAGGATCCTAAGACCATCGACTGCAGGACAAGACTTAGACTCGGTTGTCGAGTTTCAGGCTAAATACACCAAAGATAAAGGGGAGACGACCTTCCTTGGGAAACATGTCAAAGACAAAGGGGAGACAATCTTATTAGACATTCTTCAGCTGTCTAAACTCAATGCCTCACCCAGCACTCAAGAACCATAGCAGCAAACAAGGAGTTCACACCAAAAACCTTCCATAGAGGATCAGGAAGACATACGCTCACTTATCAAGGGGTTCCAGACGCTACCAAGAGAATTAGAACATGGCGTTTATTTCTATGGATTCCTGACTAAGTTATATAACTACTCGAGGTTCAATAAGCCTAATTGGAGCTTGGAGCCGATAGTTATGTATTTTACAAGTTGGACCTTCTGCACTATGGCTTTATGCGTGACAACATCAACTTTCGAGCAACCTACCCCAGCTCAGGAGCGTCCTTTACTCCAGACCACTTGGAGATTATTCTTGGGCCTTTCAGTGATTCAAAATGACCAAGAACTCATAAAATGCTTGACGGATCCTCCAGATACCCGCTTTACAAGAAGAAGGACCAAACCGAATATGTTTAACGAAAGTCTGGGAGCCACTTCCCTTAAGAGTTTGCAAACTCATGTGTGACGACCAGGAGACACTCCAAGACATTCAGAAGCATCCAGGAGAGTCTTCTCATGCTCCAGAATGCACAGGATTAGGCGAATCCTCCCCATTGAAGCATTTCCATATCCGGCCGATCACCAAATCTTCTCCAACAGCTCTAAGATCGACGGCCCTCATCACTTGTCCGTTGGACAATTTATTTTGTGATATTTTCTTCCTATTTTGAGCATATTATCGTTGTAGTATTGAGCCTATATAACCTCAAGCCTTCCTTTGTATTTTTCAGACTTGAAAGACTTAAAAACACTTGTATGATGAAATTCTCTTTGTTAGAATACTTAACCACCTTCTCTTTCTTTTGAGGATTCAAGAACAAGAGATGAGTCAAGCTTGTGAAGATTCCAACTTGACGGATCCGAGATTATCAGAGGAATAATCACCCTCCTTTGTGGTTCTCATTCACGAAATTCCGCCAAAAACTAGTATTCATCGGTTTGGACTCACCAAGGTTGAGCCATTGAATTCATATCCGAGACCTCACCACAGAGGCTCCTATCAACTACCATACATTCAACCTATTTTGTTCTCTCCTTGATCAAATCTTTAAGGAACTTCTGGTAAGGAGGAATCAACATGAAAGCATCTAATATGGGGAATTTGAGCTCAATACCTTGAATTTGTCTAATAAAAAGTGTATTGTATTTCTCAACAACCTCCTTCTTAAACCTCTGTGGGAAAGACAACTATGGTTTATAAGACGGAGAGGAACACAGTTTAACTGTTTCCAGTTGAGCTGACTGTTTTTGAGCCTCAGATGGTGTCACTCGAGGGTCATTGTAGAGTTAAATTTCAGGAGAGACTTTTTCTGCTAACGGTGGAGAAATTTATTGCACTCGACTGAGGTTAACTCGAGCAGGAAGGTCGAGTTAACTCTCTAGAGTTAATTTTTCAGCCTTATCATTTATGACATTATCATACCCCTCTTGAGCGTTACTGTCCTTAGTATCCTTGGCACTCTCTACATGAATCAATATCTCACGACCACTCATGAGTGTAATGGTGCTTCGATAAGAGAGATTCAGATGCCGCTTGTAGTTCTTATAAGGTCTGTATCCACCTCCCTGATTCTGAGCAAAGTTGACTTCCTCAATCTGATCATCTACCTCATACTCGTGTTTTTCTTGACACACTTTGTGGACTTGTTTTGGATGATATTATAGCAGTTTGTCCAGTTTCTTATTCAAAACCTTTATTTCTTTTCTACTCAGTGGTTCAGATTCTACTGCACCTCTTATAGTTCTGTCATATTCTTTGTTGTACTGACCATCAGCTTGAGCTAAATTCTCCACTAGCTCCCAATCGTCATCAATATCTTTGTTGGAGAAATTTCCATTCCTTGCAGTGTCCTGTAGCATGCAGATTTTTGGATGAACTCCGCGGTAGAGGGTGCTGAGTAGAGACTCAGTGCTAAAAGCATGGTGAGGGCATTGGGATTAATACATTTTGAATCGCTCCCAGACTTCAGAGAATGTTTCACCATTCTTTTTCGCAAAGCTATAAATTTCATTGCGGAGTTTCGTAGTTCATGAGGTGGAGAAGTACTTGTTTAAAAAAGCTCTCTTGCATTCATCCAATGAAGTGATAGTCCATGTAGGTATGTCCTTTTCCTAAAGGCGTGTGTTATATCCTAATGAGAACGGAAACAACCGAAGCTTTAAGGCATCCTCGCTGACTCCATTGATTTTAACCATGTCGCAGAGCCTCTCAAATTCATCGAGATGGCCAGGGGATTCCTCAGCTGATAGCCCATGAAATTTGTTGTTCTAAATCATGGCAATTGTACCGCTTTGAATCTCAAAATTATTGTTTAGAATGGCTGGAGGTACAATCCCATGTCTCAGAGTGTGAGTGCTAGGTGCATCACCGGCCCTTATTGTTCAGGCCCTCCTCTGGTGAGCTTCGTTGGTGGGCAAGTCTTGGGGCAGCTGATGTGTGTTCGATGCCGCTGGGTGATCCTCTAACATTATTTTTTCTAAATCTGGAAACGGTTTCTCTGCTTTCTCAACTCACGTGGGAGTCGGTCGATGTGGTCACAAAAACTGAAAAGGTTCTTACTACCTTTGGAGCGTATATGCATGCAACAATTTAATTCAACTCGACATGGAGGGTCAAGTTAAAAAACAGAGATGCAGAATTATCTGAAATAGAACCACATGTGAGTGAATAATCGTGGTGGAAAAAGAACTTGAGAAAGTCTAAAATTCTAAATGTAGCTAACAAGAACCCAATTGGCAACAACGCCAATTTGATAACATGATTTTACTCTAGTTTACAAATCCTATTACACTAAGATGTCGTTGTAGTATAATAGGTGTCAATCCAAATGGGAGCGTAACTAGCAATCAGAATATGACAAACTATTCTAATTCAAGCCAAATCGAGTAAAGGATTTGTAATCTATCAACCTAAATGAGCAAATCAAACAACAGGAAACAGAATAAAAGGGGTTTCTTAAGAGGCGGATATTATGGACCAGCATCTCATTTAAAGTCACTAAATTTCTTAACAAACTCAAATAGAGCAGATCACTAGTTTGCAATAACTATTGAGTCCACTCTCATGGCAAACAATCTTAGTAAAGCTATCAACTGACCTTACCATCATAAGTGTTTAACAACCTAATTAGCGTGAAACAACAATTTAAAAGAGCCTAATAAACACCTTAGACAATTAATCTCTTAAGCTAGGGATGTAAATTTTTGAGACAGTTAAATCAGACAGTTCAACACAACTATTGAAGGCTAAACGTCTAAGATCATGTTTCAATTTATCAGAAAGGAACAAGCATTAACAACACCGAAACAAAAGAGATCAATATTATTCAACTCTTAAGCGACTCAGATAACTTTAAGATCCACATTGGTCTAGTTCGTTCCCTCAGGAACCCTAAGTTAACTACTCAGAAACCATAGCTAAAACAATCAAAATAACATTCAAAGTAGATGACATGACAATCGAATTCATAAAGTAAGCTTAGTATCAAAGCAACTTGAAACTGAATTAAAAGATCATAAGCGAAAGTGGAATTCTTGTTCTGGATTTACAACAATGAAAAACTCAAAAGGTTTCTGAAAGAGCGGTAAAAACTTACAAAAAAAAGTCTTAGTAACACCAAAGAGATGTTTATACTAATCCCTCTGTTAAACCTAAAAATGAAAACGAAAAACTAAGTACGATAGTTTACTCGATTTCGTAGGTCGAGTCGAGTGATTGGGCCGTCAAAAGTACAGTCGAGTCGGCCCATCTGGTATAGTGCATGATCCGATCCATTATGTTGTTGTGTTCCAATCCGAGTTATCGTTGGTTGTCACTCAAGTTTCCTTGACGTGGCGTCATGATCCAAGTCGCCCTTACCATGGCTTCATGATCCGAGTCGCGTTGTTGTGGCAACATGATGCGAGTCGCGTTGTCGTGGCTTCACCTCTAGTCCAAACTTCCTGAAAATAACTCCAAATGCAATGTGTATGCGATGCAAATGTAACATACGCGAACTAACTATAATTGACTCAAATGTGATTTTAATGCAACAAATATGTATGAAAAATGAACTAAAATAACTCTTGAAACATGTTAAAATGAGTGTATATCAACTATGCTTAAAACGAGAATTTAAAGAAGGTGCTTAGTTTATCGCGTTTTTGAATCTAAAGACCTTTTATGACATTTTTCCCATTGATGATATTTTATGTGATAGAAGAAACATGTGAACATCATTGTTTATATCTATGTTTGAAATTTTGCTATATCGACTAACGCATAATCAATTAATTGGGGATTAGTTTTAGGACGATTATCAGATTTAGTATTATACAGTACATATTGTATGTGTTTACCAGTAATATATAGCTAATGTAGTGATTGTGTGATTTTTCTTAGTAGTTGAAAAACTTTGGTTCATACAACATAAGGTACATTTAGGTTATTTACCTTTCATTTTTTTCCTGAAATTTCTGTAAACTCTAAAACACAAAAATAATTAGCGATAGCGGTCTCTTTACTTTCCATCATTTATTTGTATTTTTATCATATTTGCATTTAAATTTATAAATTTAGTAAAAAATATTTGAGACAAACATCTGAAAATAGCAAAAGATTCAAGTTTTTTCAACTGGTGATTAATTGACCGATTTTGATCAAATCTCAGCATAGAACCTATGTTCAACGATTTTCTGTCGCCTAGGCGGTCTCTCATCTGTGTTTTTTAACAAATGTTTATAGTGGTATGCGTAACTTGTCTGCATGATTATTTTCCATAAAATAGATTTAAAATTTTCCACATTGTTGTCCATATATCACTGATTGCCTAAGCAAAAAAAAAAGATAGACAATATTGGCACTCATGTCATTCAAAACCTTAAAAGTATGAAATACGATTGTCATTAAAAACCTGTTGTCACTAAAACCTCGATCACAAATTTGAGATTAACAATTTTATACTAGATTCACTTCTCTCCTTTCCAATTTCCTTAATGGCATTTTAGATAAGTCTCCAACAAACCGCCATTTTTGATCATTTCAAAACTCATTTGCCGCATAGCCAAAAAAAATTCCAAATTTCTTCCATATGCCCACAAAGGCACAATCACAACTATCATCAATATTAATATGGTCGAAGCAATCTCTTTTTACAAATGCCAAATCAAAATTTTAACCTGCAGAAACTCATTTTGTTCTGAAACAACAAACGTTCAGTTTCCCTGTGAATAAGCCCTCACCTTCTCGTAATTGTTCTTGGCTTCTTGGATTCCTTGATTAAGTTCTTCATACATTTTTGACTGATGATTCTGCAAACTGGTTGAGTTGGCCAATAAATCTTTCCAAGCTTGTCCTAAAGCGATCAAATACCAGACCACAATCCTCCAATGTCTCCTCTTGAAGCATGTCAGCAGTCACATCATTTTTGTTCTCCACCAGATCAATGTTTCTTGTTGTGATTCTTTACTTGTCTAGGCAAGAACCTGGCGACATCAGAAGCAAGTGCTTTAACGGAACTAGAAACCTCTTTGGTAGGTAATTCTTCAAGCTTTTCTAGCCAGATTCCACAGGCTGCATAAATGGGAGGACCATAGTGTCTCAAAGGTGGCGGTGGCGCACGTTGTTTACGTCTGGAGGATTGTTGTGTTATAGCGACACATTTCACCAGCCAATTGTTTATGGCTTGAATATATGATTTCTGACCTGTGATCCACTTTGTGAAGCTTGATGCCAGCACGCTGAGTTCACCTTCAAGGTGAGATATTACTTGTCTGTGCAACTCCGATTGCATGTTGAGTTTTATGTTTCCGCCTCTGTTGTTAACGTATAATCCAAGTCTCGTACCATTGTGTCCTTTCGTATAAGTCTTGTTCTTTCGTATAAGTTATGACTGTTCGTATAGGTGTCTATTCATGTTGTAATTATATAAGTAGCAAGACAAAACTCAAAATATACAGTACATGTGCGTGTATGTAATACGTTTCCAAATCAATAAATATCGAGTTTCGTATTACGTTGTCTTTCCCAATTTAGTTTTTTGTTAATACTCTGTTTTGTAAAACAGAGTTCGATTGCTAAATTACAAAGATCAGCATGGTATCAGAGCAAGTCGATTAAAAAGACAAACGAGAAATCATAAACAAACACAGCAAGCACAACAAAAGCAAAAATCTATCATAAACTTTCACAGAAAAAGAAGAAGCGATGCAAGGCTCTTCACATCAAGCGGTTCCTATTTTTCGATGGGGAAATGTACGATTTCTGGAGCATTAAGATGAAGACCATTATGAAGACCAGAAAAATTTGGTATGTGGTTGAAGAAGGAGTACCGGGCGAACCGGTGCAAACGCAAGAGACTCCAGAAACAACCAGACCTAAGATGATTAGAGAAGAAGCAATAGCAAATGATACGTTGGCTTTGCAAATTTTGCAAACTGCCGCTAACGGATCAATTTTTTTCAAGAATTGCGATAGCAAACGACATCAAAGGCGGCATGGGATGCTTTAAAGATTGAATACAAAGAATCTCCACATAGTCCGGTTGATCAAACTTCAAGCACTTAGTAGAGAGTACAAAAATCTGAAGATGCATGATGGAGAGAACATAAAATCATTCACCGATAAGTTGATCGTTTTGGAAAATCAATTAACTTATCATGGAGATAAGAAAACAAATTCTCAAGTTGTTCAGAAGATACTCATCTCTCTCCCAACCAAGTTCGATAGCATTGTCAGTGTTTTGGAACAACCTCGCGACTTGGATTCATTAACAATGACAGAGCTAATTGGTATATTGAAAGCACATGAAGCAAGGCTATTCACAAGAGATGAAAGCAAAAATGAAGGAGCATTCAATGCTCATACATAAGCAAGAGAAATCGGTTCTAAACAAAACAACACTAGAAGCCATGAGAATCAAGGCAAGAAGTGGTGTGAGTTTTGCAAAAGGAGCAGCCACACAAACAAAGAGTGTTGGAAGAAACCGAAGGACACAGATCAAAGCAAGAACAAGAAGAGTAACATCAAATGAACAACAATAGCTATCTTGGTTCATATAAAATAGAAAATTCTGAATCCTGAGATGGTGCAGATGCCAAAGACGATGAATTGAGTTCTTTTTATACAATTGTGGAAGGATCGGTCACTACTCAAATAAGTGTCACTCAAAGAAGAAAGAAAGGGCACAAGTGAGTGTTGAAGAAGAAGATTCAAGTGATGATCAAGGGCACATGTTGTTTACCCGCAAGTGAAGCCGAAGAAGCAACAACAAAAGAAGAAGTTTGGTTAGTAGATAGTGGATGATGCACTAACCATATGACTAATGAGGAGGGATACTTCTCTAAGATTGACAAAAGTGTCAAGGTTCCGATCAAAATCAGTAATGGAGAAATACTTATGACAGCCGGAAAAG
>JAKUCM010007779.1:0-12248 GCA_023374145.1 Lepidium sativum
GCTGATGAAGCCTATGCTCGAGCTCATAACTCATTAAAACTTTTAACAGTTGTTTGGCTGCTAACAACTCCCATAAGGTGAACCATGTTTTCTGATGCCCTACAACCATTTATAGTCCGATGGTAAGATACTTGACTTATTTCTTATGCATTTTTATTAGAATTCGACACGGTTCTAAACTTACAACTTTTTTAACCTACTTTTCAGCCACTGTTTATAATCTAGAAAGTTTGGGAACATGTTCGAGAGATCTTTTTGGATCTTGACATATCAATCCATTGTTATTTTTTTCTTCTCTTCTTAATATCTTTTAGTTATGTTTCCATTTGCTTGTTTCTCATTTTGTTTCTTAGTTTCCATGTTTGAGTAGTGTGATACATAAAACATCTAGTTAAGCTAACCTAAATTTAAATGGGCAAAAACATATTATGGTTCTTAATTATCTAATGAAAAATGGTACCCTTTACTTCTCACGGGTATTGTAGCTCTAAAAAAGATTTTTCATATCATCTTTCCATTGTAGAGAATCCTCTTTTCTTAAAAAAAATGGTAGATTAGTACTTCGATAGTAAATGCTATGACTTACTTTGATATGTGATTAAAAACGTCTTGTGTAGTTGGTATAGCCTTTCACATTAGGTACAATACCATGATCCTAAGGCTTCACATCATGTATTTGAAGATGTTTTTAGTGATACACTCCCACGTCTGTTTCATCACGTTTATATATTCATGCTCATAACTCAACTCGGATTCAGTTTCCATGAATCGTGGCTTGCCTTGGAATTTGTCGGTGTTGACTTGGTGATGGTACATTGGCTAATGAGATATATGTGATTATTAGACTAGTTTTCATGCACATTTTGTATCACTTAAATTATTTGGGACTCATATATTTTTGTTTATATATAGTATTTTATAACTTAAAGTCTAAGTAGTTTCGTTTCGCATATGTTCTCGTTTTTCATTCGATTTAGATGATTTTGTATCATATTTTGGGAAGAGGTGATTGAAATTGGAAAGGAAAGCTTTAAAATGGGGTGTTAGGAAGAATATACGCTGATATTCTCTAGTAGACCGTTAGAGGAGACCCTTGTGACGAACTAGAACTAAGGAAGAGACACTTGAAGTAGTCAACGACCCTTAGGCCGCTGAAACAAGTTATTGAGGAGAGGAGAAGATGTATGGGCTCTGTCAGCGGCCTATATACCATTGCTTAGGCCGCTGATGAAGCCTAAGCTCGAGCTCATAACTCAGTGAAACTTTTAGCGGTTGTTTGGCTGCTAACCACTCCCATAAGGCGAACAAAGTTTTCTGATGCCCTACAACCGTTTATAGTCCGATGGTAAGATACTTGACTTATTTCCTATGCATTTTTTATTAGTTATCGACCCGGTTCTAAGCTTACAACTTTTTTAACCTACTTTTCAGCCACTATTTACAATCTAGAAAGTTTGGAGACATGTTCGAGAGATCTTTTTGGATCTTGAGATATCAATCCATTGTTATTTTTTTCTTCTCTTCTTAATCTCTTTAAATTGTGTTTCCATTTGCTTGTTTCTCATTTTGTTTCTTTGTTTCCATGTACGAGTAGTGTCATAAATAAAACATCTAGTTAAGCTAACTTATTTTAAATTGGCATAAACACGTTATTGTTCTTAATTATCTAATGCAAAATTGCATCTTCCTCCTATTTCCTTTACAATTTTAATCGTTCCCCACATAAGGTTTCTAAAGCGTAGGATACCCTTTCCTTCACACTGGTATTGTAGCTCCAAAAAAGATTTTCCATATCATCTTTCCATTGTTGATAATCCTCTTTCCTTAAAAAAAATGGTAGATTAGTACTACGATAGTAAATGCTATGACTTACTTTGATATGTGATTAAAAACATCTTGTGTGGTTGGTATAGCCTTTCACTTTAGGTACAATACCATGATGGTAAGGCTTCACATAATGTATTTAAAGATTTTTTAGGGATACACTCCCACGTTTGTTTCATCACGTTTATATATTCATGCTCATAACTCAACTCGGATTCGGTTTCCATGAATCATGGCTTGCTTTGGAATTTGTCGGTGTAGACTTGGTGATGGTAAATTGGCTAATGTAATATATGTGATTATTATACTAGTCTTCATGCACATTTTGTATCACTTAAATTATTTGGGACTCATATATATTTTTTTATATATAGTATTTTATAACTTAGAGTCTAAGTAGTTTCGTGTCGCATATGTTCTCGTTTTTTATTCGATTTAGGTGATTTTGGATCATATTTTGGGAAGAGGTGATTGAAATTGGAAAAGAAAGCTTTAAAATGGGTTCTTAGGAAGAATATACGCTGATATAGTCTAGTAGACCGTTAGAGGAGACCCGTGTGACGAACTAGAACTAAGGAAGAGACACTTGAAGTAGTCAACGACCCTTAGGCCGCTCAAACAAGTTATTGAGGAAAGGAGAAGATGTATGGGCTCTGTCAACGGCCTACACGCCATTGCTTAGGCCGCTGATGAAGCCTATGCTCGAGCTCATAACTCATTAAAACTTTTAACAGTTGTTTGGCTGCTAACAACTCCCATAAAGCGAACCATGTTTTCTGATGCCCTACAACAATTTATAGTCCGATGGTAAGATACTTGACTTATTTCTTATGCATTTTTATTAGAATTCGACACGGTTCTAAACTTACAACTTTTTTAACCTACTTTTCAGCCACTGTTTATAATCTAGAAAGTTTGGGAACATGTTCGAGAGATCTTTTTGGATCTTGACATATCAATCCATTGTTATTTTTTTCTTCTCTTCTTAATATCTTTTAGTTATGTTTCCATTTGCTTGTTTCTCATTTTGTTTCTTAGTTTCCATGTTTGAGTAGTGTGATACATAAAACATCTACTTAAGCTAACCTAAATTTAAATGGGCAAAAACATATTATGGTTCTTAATTATCTAATGGAAAATGGTACCCTTTACTTCTCACGGGTATTGTAGCTCCAAAAAAGATTTTTCATATCATCTTTCCATTGTAGATAATCCTCTTTTCTTAAAAAATATGGTAGATTTCTACTACGATAGTAAATTTTGTGACTTACTTTCATATGTGATTAAAAACGTCTTGTCTGGTAGGTATAGCCTTTCACTTTAGGTACAATACCATGATAGTAAGGCTTCACATTATGTATTTGAAGATGTTTTTAGTGATACACTCCCACGTCTGTTTCATCACGTTTATATATTCATGCTCATATCTCAACTCGGATTCAGTTTCCATGAATCATGGCTTGCCTTAGAATTTGTCGGTGTAGACTTGGTGATGGTACATTGGCTAATGTGATATATGTGATTATTAGACTACTTTTCATGCACATTTTGTATCACTTAAATTATTTGGGACTCATATATTTTTGATTATATATAGTATTTTATAACTTAGAGTCTAAGTAGTTTCGTGTCGCATATGTTCTCGTTTTTTATTCGATTTTGGTGATTTTGGATCATATTTTGGGAAGAGGTGATTGAAATTGGAAAAGAAAGCTTTAAAATGGGGTCTTAGGAAGAATATACGCTGATATAGTCTAGTAGACCGTTAGAGGAGACCCGTGTGACAAACTAGAACTAAGGAAGAGACACTTGAAGTAGTCAACAACCCTTAGGCCGCTCAAACAAGTTATTGAGGAAAGGAGAAGATGTATGGGCTCTGTCAACGGCCTACATGCCATTGCTTAGGCCGCTGATGAAGCCTAAGCTCGAGCTCATAACTCATTGAAACTTTTAACAGTTGTTTGGCTGCTAACAAATCTCATAAGGCGAACTAAGTTTTCGGATGCCCTACAACCATTTATAGTCCGATGGTAAGATACTTGACTTATTTCTTATGCATTTTTATTAGAATTCGACACGGTTCTAAACTTACAACTTTTTTAACCTACTTTTCAGCCACTGTTTATATTCTAGAAAGTTTGGGAACATGTTCGAGAGATTTTTTTGGATCTTGACATATCAATCCATTGTTATTTTTTTCTTCTCTTCTTAATATCTTTTAGTTATGTTTCCATTTGCTTGTTTCTCATTTTGTTTCTTAGTTTCCATGTTTGAGTAGTGTGATACATAAAACATCTAGTTAAGCTAACCTAAATTTAAATGGGCAAAAACATATTATGGTTCTTAATTATCTAATGGAAAATGGTACCCTTTACTTCTCACGGGTATTGTAGCTCCAAAAAAGATTTTTCATATCATCTTTCCATTGTAGAGAATCCTCTTTTCTTAAAAAAAATGGTAGATTAGTACTTCGATAGTAAATGCTATGACTTACTTTGATATGTGATTTAAAACGTCTTATGTAGTTGGTATAGCCTTACACATGAGGTACAATACCATGATCGTAAGGCTTCAAATCATGTATTTAAAGATGTTTTTAGTGATACACTCCCACGTCTGTTTCATCACGTTTATATATTCATGCTCATAACTCAATTCGGATTCAGTTTCCATGAATCATGGCTTGCCTTGGAATTTGTCGGTGTACACTTGGGGATGGTACATTGGCTAATGTGATATATGTGATTATTAGACTAGTTTTCATGCACATTTTGTATCACTTAAATTATTTGGGACTCATATATTTTTGTTTATATATAGTATTTTATAACTTAAAGTCTAAGTAGTTTCGTTTCGCATATGTTCTCGTTTTTTATTCGATTTAGGTGATTTTGGATCATATTTTGGGAAGAGTTTATTGAAATTGGTAAAGAAAGCTTTAATATAGGGTCTTAGGAAGAATATACGCTGATATAGTCTAGTAGACCGTTAGAGGAGACCCTTGTGACGAACTAGAACTAAGGAAGAGACACTTGAAGTAATCAATGACCCTTAGGCCGCTCAAACAAGTTATTGAGGAAAGGAGAGGATGTATGGGCTCTGTCAACGGCCTACATGCCATTGCTTAGGCCGCTGATGAAGCCTAAGCTCGAGCTCATAACTCAGTGAAACTTTTAACGGTTGTTTGGCTGCTAACAACTCCCATAAGGCGAACCAAGTTTTCTGATGCCCTACAACCATTTATAGTCCAATGGTAAGATACTTGACTTATTTCTTATGCATTTTTATTAGAATTCGACACGGTTCTAAACTTACAACTTTTTTAACCTACTTTTCAGCCACTGTTTATAATCTAGAAAGTTGGGGAACACGTTCGAGAGATCTTTTTGGATCTTGACATATCAATCCATTGTTATTTTTTTCTTCTCTTCTTAATATCTTTTAGTTATGTTTCCATTTGCTTGTTTCTCATTTTGTTTCTTAGTTTCCATGTTTGAGTAGTGTGATACATAAAACATCTAGTTAAGCTAACCTAAATTTAAATGGGCAAAAACATATTATGGTTCTTAATTATCTAATGGAAAATGGTACCCTTTACTTCTCACGGGTATTGTAGCTCCAAAAAAGATTTTTCATATCATCTTTCCATTGTAGAGAATCCTCTTTTATTAAAAAAAATGGTAGATTAGTACTTCGATAGTAAATGCTATGACTTACTTTGATATGTGATTTAAAACGTCTTATGTAGTTGGTATAGCCTTACACATGAGGTACAATACCATGATCGTAAGGCTTCAAATCATGTATTTAAAGATGTTTTTAGTGATACACTCCCACGTCTGTTTCATCACGTTTATATATTCATGCTCATAACTCAATTCGGATTCAGTTTCCATGAATCATGGCTTGCCTTGGAATTTGTCGGTGTACACTTGGGGATGGTACATTGGCTAATGTGATATATGTGATTATTAGACTAGTTTTCATGCACATTTTGTATCACTTAAATTATTTGGGACTCATATATTTTTGTTTATATATAGTATTTTATAACTTAAAGTCTAAGTAGTTTCGTTTCGCATATGTTCTCGTTTTTTATTCGATTTAGGTGATTTTGGATCATATTTTGGGAAGAGTTTATTGAAATTGGTAAAGAAAGCTTTAATATAGGGTCTTAGGAAGAATATACGCTGATATAGTCTAGTAGACCGTTAGAGGAGACCCTTGTGACGAACTAGAACTAAGGAAGAGACACTTGAAGTAATCAATGACCCTTAGGCCGCTCAAACAAGTTATTGAGGAAAGGAGAGGATGTATGGGCTCTGTCAACGGCCTACATGCCATTGCTTAGGCCGCTGATGAAGCCTAAGCTCGAGCTCATAACTCAGTGAAACTTTTAACGGTTGTTTGGCTGCTAACAACTCCCATAAGGCGAACCAAGTTTTCTGATGCCCTACAACCATTTATAGTCCAATGGTAAGATACTTGACTTATTTCTTATGCATTTTTATTAGAATTCGACACGGTTCTAAACTTACAACTTTTTTAACCTACTTTTCAGCCACTGTTTATAATCTAGAAAGTTGGGGAACACGTTCGAGAGATCTTTTTGGATCTTGACATATGAATCAATTGTTATTTTTTTCTTCTCTTCTTAATATCTTTTAGTTATATTTCCATTTGCTTGTTTCTCATTTTGTTTCTTAGTTTCCATGTTTGAATAGTGTGATACATAAAACATCTAGTTAAGCTAACCTAAATTTAAATGGGCAAAAATATATTATGGTTCTTAATTATCTAATGGAAAATGGTACCCTTTACTTCTCATGGGTATTGTAGCTCCAAAAAAGATTTTTCATATCATCTTTCCATTGTAGAGAATCCTCTTTTCTTAAAAAAAATGGTAGATTAGTACTTCGATAGTAAATGCTATGACTTACTTTGATATGTGATTAAAAACGTCTTGTGTAGTTGGTATAGCCTTTCACATTAGGTACAATACCATGATCCTAAGGCTTCACATCATGTATTTAAAGATGTTTTTAGTGATACACTCCCACGTCTGTTTCATCACGTTTATATATTCATGCTCATAACTCAACTCGGATTCAGTTTCCATGAATCGTGGCTTGCCTTAGAATTTGTCGGTGTTGACTTGGTGATGGTACATTGGCTAATGAGATATATGTGATTATTAGACTAGTTTTCATGCACATTTTGTATCACTTAAATTATTTGGGACTCATATATTTTTGTTTATATATAGTATTTTATAACTTAAAGGCTAAGTAGTTTCGTTTCGCATATGTTCTCGTTTTTTATTCGATTTAGGTGATTTTGGATCATATTTTGGGAAGAGTTTATTGAAATTGGAAAAGAAAGCTTTAATATAGGGTCTTAGGAAGAATATACGCTGATATAGTCTAGTAGACCGTTAGAGGAGACCCTTGTGACGAACTAGAACTAAGGAAGAGACACTTGAAGTAATCAACGACACTTAGGCCGCTCAAACAAGTTATTGAGGAAAGGAGAGGATGTATGGGCTCTGTCAACGGCCTACATGCCATTGCTTAGGCCGCTGATGAAGCCTAAGCTCGAGCTCATAACTCGGTGAAACTTTTAACGGTTGTTTGGCTGCTAACAACTCCCATAAGGCGAACCAAGTTTTCTGATGCCCTACAACCGTTTATCGTCCGATGGTAAGATACTTGACTTATTTCTTATGCATTTTTTATTAGAATTCGACCCGGTTCTAAACTTACAACTTTTTTAACCTACTTTTCAGCCACTGTTTATAATCTAGAAAGTTTGGGAACATGTTCGAGAGATCTTTTTGGATCTTGACATATCAATCCATTGTTATTTTTTTCTTCTCTTAATATCTTTTAATTATGTTTCCATTTGCTTGTTTCTCATTTTGTTTCTTAGTTTCCATGTTTGAGTAGTGTGATACATAAAACATCTAGTTAAGCTAACCTAAATTTAAACGGGCAAAAACATATTATGGTTCTTAATTATCTAATGGAAAATGGTACCCTTTACTTCTCACGGGTAATGTAGCTCCAAAAAATATTTTTCATATCATCTTTCCATTGTAGATAATCCTGTTTTCTTAAAAAATATGGTAGATTTGTACTACGATAGTAAATTTTGTGACTTACTTTCATATGTGATTAAAAACGTCTTGTCTGGTTGGTATAGCCTTTCATTTTAGGTACAATAACATGATAGTAAGGCTTCACATTATGTATTTGAAGATGTTTTTAGTGATACACTCCCACGTCTGTTTCATCACGTTTATATATTTATGCTCATATCTCAACTCGGATTCAGTTTCCATGAATCATGGCTTGCCTTAGAATTTGTCGGTGTAGACTTGGTGATGGTACATTGGCTAATGTGATATATGTGATTATTAGACTACTTTTCATGCACATTTTGTATCACTTAAATTAATTGGGACTCATATATTTTTGATTATATATAGTATTTTATAACTTAGAGTCTAAGTAGTTTCGTTTCGCATCTGTTCTCGTTTTTTATTCGATTTTGGTGATTTTGGATCATATTTTGGGAAGAGGTGATTGAAATTGGAAAAGAAAGCTTTAAAATGGGGTCTTAGGAAGAATATACGCTGATATAGTCTAGTAGACCGTTAGAGGAGACCCGTGTGACAAACTAGAACTAAGGAAGAGACACTTGAAGTAGTCAACAACCCTTAGGCCGCTCAAACAAGTTATTGAGGAAAGGAGAAGATGTATGGGCTCTGTCAACGGCCTACATGCCATTGCTTAGGCCGCTGATGAAGCCTAAGCTCGAGCTCATAACTCAGTGAAACTTTTAACAGTTGTTTGGCTGCTAACAAATCTCATAAGGCGAACTAAGTTTTCGGATGCCCTACAACCATTTATAGTCCGATGGTAAGATACTTGACTTATTTCTTATGCATTTTTATTAGAATTCGACACGTTCTAAACTTACAACTTTTTTAACCTACTTTTCAGCCACTGTTTATAATCTAGAAAGTTGGGGAACATGTTCGAGAGATCTTTTTGGATCTTGACATATGAATCAATTGTTATTTTCTTCTTCTCTTCTTAATATCTTTTAGTTATATTTCCATTTGCTTGTTTCTCATTTTGTTTCTTAGTTTCCATGTTTGAGTAGTGTGATACATAAAACATCTAGTTAAGCTAACCTAAATTTAAATGGGCAAAAACATATTATGGTTCTTAATTATCTAATGGAAAATGGTACCCTTTACTTCTCATGGGTATTGTAGCTCCAAAAAAGATTTTTCATATCATCTTTCCATTGTAGAGAATCCTCTTTTCTTAAAAAAAATGGTAGATTAGTACTTCGATAGTAAATGCTATGACTTACTTTGATATGTGATTAAAAACGTCTTGTGTAGTTGGTATAGCCTTTCACATTAGGTACAATACCATGATCCTAAGGCTTCACATCATGTATTTAAAGATGTTTTTAGTGATACACTCCCACGTCTGTTTCATCACGTTTATATATTCATGCTCATAACTCAACTCGGATTCAGTTTCCATGAATCGTGGCTTGCCTTAGAATTTGTCGGTGTTGACTTGGTGATGGTACATTGGCTAATGAGATATATGTGATTATTAGACTAGTTTTCATGCACATTTTGTATCACTTAAATTATTTGGGACTCATATATTTTTGTTTATATATAGTATTTTATAACTTAAAGGCTAAGTAGTTTCGTTTCGCATATGTTCTCGTTTTTTATTCGATTTAGGTGATTTTGGATCATATTTTGGGAAGAGGTTATTGAAATTGGAAAAGAAAGCTTTAATATAGGGTCTTAGGAAGAATATACGCTGATATAGTCTAGTAGACCGTTAGAGGAGACCCGTGTGACGAACTAGAACTAAGGAAGAGACACTTGAAGTAGTCAACGACACTTAGGCCGCTCAAACAAGTTATTGAGGAAAGGAGAGGATGTATGGGCTCTGTCAACGGCCTACATGCCATTGCTTAGGCAGCTGATGAAGCCTAAGCTCAAGCTCATAACTCGGTGAAACTTTTAACGGTTGTTTGGCTGCTAACAACTCCCATAAGGCGAACCAAGTTTTCTGATGCCCTACAACCGTTTATCGTCCGATGGTAAGATACTTGACTTATTTCTTATGCATTTTTTATTAGAATTCGACCCGGTTCTAAACTTACAACTTTTTTAACCTACTTTTCAGCCACTGTTTATAATCTAGAAAGTTTGGGAACATGTTCGAGAGATCTTTTTGGATCTTGACATATCAATCCATTGTTATTTTTTTCTTCTCTTAATATCTTTTAATTATGTTTCCATTTGCTTGTTTCTCATTTTGTTTCTTAGTTTCCATGTTTGAGTAGTGTGATACATAAAACATCTAGTTAAGCTAACCTAAATTTAAACGGGCAAAAACATATTATGGTTCTTAATTATCTAATGGAAAATGGTACCCTTTACTTCTCACGGGTAATGTAGCTCCAAAAAATATTTTTCATATCATCTTTCCATTGTAGATAATCCTGTTTTCTTAAAAAATATGGTAGATTTGTACTACGATAGTAAATTTTGTGACTTACTTTCATATGTGATTAAAAACGTCTTGTCTGGTTGGTATAGCCTTTCATTTTAGGTACAATAACATGATAGTAAGGCTTCACATTATGTATTTGAAGATGTTTTTAGTGATACACTCCCACGTCTGTTTCATCACGTTTATATATTTATGCTCATATCTCAACTCGGATTCAGTTTCCATGAATCATGGCTTGCCTTAGAATTTGTCGGTGTAGACTTGGTGATGGTACATTGGCTAATGTGATATATGTGATTATTAGACTACTTTTCATGCACATTTTGTATCACTTAAATTAATTGGGACTCATATATTTTTGATTATATATAGTATTTTATAACTTAGAGTCTAAGTAGTTTCGTTTCGCATCTGTTCTCGTTTTTTATTCGATTTTGGTGATTTTGGATCATATTTTGGGAAGAGGTGATTGAAATTGGAAAAGAAAGCTTTAAAATGGGGTCTTAGGAAGAATATACGCTGATATAGTCTAGTAGACCGTTAGAGGAGACCCGTGTGACAAACTAGAACTAAGGAAGAGACACTTGAAGTAGTCAACAACCCTTAGGCCGCTCAAACAAGTTATTGAGGAAAGGAGAAGATGTATGGGCTCTGTCAACGGCCTACATGCCATTGCTTAGGCCGCTGATGAAGCCTAAGCTCGAGCTCATAACTCAGTGAAACTTTTAACAGTTGTTTGGCTGCTAACAAATCTCATAAGGCGAACTAAGTTTTCGGATGCCCTACAACCATTTATAGTCCGATGGTAAGATACTTGACTTATTTCTTATGCATTTTTATTAGAATTCGACACGTTCTAAACTTACAACTTTTTTAACCTACTTTTCAGCCACTGTTTATAATCTAGAAAGTTTGGGAACATGTTCGAGAGATCTTTTTGTATCTTGACATATCAATCCATTGTTATTTTTTTCTTCTCTTCTTAATATCTTTTAGTTATGTTTCCATTTGCTTGTTTCTCATTTTGTTTCTTAGTTTCCATGTTTGAGTCGTGTGATACATAAAACATCTAGTTAAGCTAACCTAAATTTAAATGGGCAAAAACATATTATGGTTCTTAATTATCTAGTGGAAAATGGTACCCTTTACTTCTCACGGGTAATGTAGCTCCAAAAAATATTTTTCATATCATCTTTCCATTGTAGATAATCCTGTTTTCTTAAAAAATATGGTAGATTTGTACTACGATAGTAAATTTTGTGACTTACTTTCATATGTGATTAAAAACGTCTTGTCTGGTTGGTATAGCCTTTCATTTTAGGTACAATACCATGATCGTAAGGCTTCACATCATGTATTTAAAGATGTTTTTAGTGATACACTCCCACGTCTGTTTCATCACGTTTATATATTCATGCTCATAACTCAACTCGGATTCAGTTTCCATGAATCATGGCTTGCCTTTGAATTTGTCGGTGTAGACTTGGTGATGGTACATTGGCTAATGTGATATATGTGATTATTAGACTAGTTTTCATGCACATTAGCAATGTACATCACCAAGTTAATTAATCACATATATTCACATTAGCAATGTACCATCACCAAGTCTACACGACAAATTCAAAGGCAAGCCATGATTCATGGCTTGCCTTTGAATTTGTCGGTGTAGACTTGGTGATGGTACATTGGCTAATGTGATATATGTGATTATTAGACTAGTTTTCATGCACATTTTGTATCACTTAAATTATTTGGGACTCATATATTTTTATATATAGTATTTTATAACTTAGAGTCTAAGTAGTTTCGTTTCGCATATGTTCTCGTTTTTTATTCGATTTAGGTGATTTTGGATCATATTTT
>JAKUCM010007780.1:0-14503 GCA_023374145.1 Lepidium sativum
TATTAAAAAATATGAATCATTACTCAAATATGAAACACAATCTTTTGTACAGAAAAGAGTAAAAAATTCCAAAGTTTATAGTTCACTTAATCACACTTGGTTTATGAAGTCTACTGAATTTCGAAATTTTGGCAAACTCATTTTTTATTATAGAATTATTTTTTTTTAACAAATAATGTGTTATCGGTTTATTTTTATAACTATTCGTATAAAATTACGTTTATTCAATGTTGAATACAATGTGAACATGAATCTGTTTTTTTTCACAAAAATAATCTGTTTTATAATGAATCCCATTTATTCTCTTATCAATGTTCTTTTGGCAGCTAATAGTGTTTTATTTTTAGCTAAAACTTAGGTAATACTCTAAACAAACAAGCGGGTTTGTATCGTCGTCACCGTTCTCAAATTAAAACCCCAAAAACGCGAAACCCTTTCTCTACTTCTTCGTCTCCCTCCCGTCAAGTCATTTGAATAAAAATAGGATTTCCAAGTCGTAATTCTTGCCGGCGGATTCTCCAGTAATCTTGTGCCTTTAGTCTCTAAGGCTCTCTCTATCTCTCTCATCAACAAAACAGTGTTTCGCAGTGAGGTTGAGCTAATAGCTAATTTCGTTTTTGTGCTGTTCAGGAAGTACCTAAGGCGCTGCTTCCCGTAGCTAATCGTCCGGTATTATCTTATGTTCTGGATCTTCTCGAGAGTAGTAATCTCAAGGATCTGATCGTTGTACGTTATATATCTGTTCATACAATTGGAAATTTCTTTTTGTGAAGTTTTTAGGTGGATGTTTTAATGGATGTTGTTGGAGCTTAGTTTTCTTTTTCGTTCGCATTGTTGGAACAGGTTGTTGAGGAGAAGATGCTGCCCTGAAAGTTGGTGTGGATGGATATCTTCTGCTTGTGTTGATCGTTTACATGTTGAGGTAATCACATTCCTTAGCTTATTCCATACTAGAAATGGAGAATCCCGCTTGTTGAATGATAATGTGATAGTTATTTTTGCTTTTTTTTTGTGTGAGGTTTACTTGCTTTTGAGAATTTCTGACTTTTAGGAAGATGCTATCAACTAAATCCAGCATTCAGTGCCTAAGAGTTAGTGCTCATCTATGACATAGGAATCTAGTCATGTGGAGTCTCAGTAAAAATTCTCCATGCATGATTGAAATAGGCTAGTGTAATATTCTTTATATGTTTTTGTTGGTCCCAAATTTACCAAGTAATAGTAAACACCAAGAACCATTTGGTTTCCTGTTTGATTAGGGCTACACTGCCTCCAATGGTCACAAAAAATTTCTCACTCTGGAAGGCTTTTCACATATTTTAATTGTCCGGAGAATTATGGATTTAACAAACTGAGAAGATGTTTGATGGATATCTTACTTTAGGTTGCCGCTGTTGCTGAGAATGTCGGAACTGCTGGGGCCCTCAGGGCAATTTCACACCACTTAACTGCAAAGGACATTTTGGTTAGCTATCTGGTAGCTTTTGTTATGAATAACTTTTGAGCTTCTGCTAACTGGTAATGTGGCTTGACACAGATTTTGAGTGGAGACATTGTTTCTGATATATCTCCTGGTGCTGTTTGCCGCCACTCATAGAAGGCATGATGCAGCAGTAACTGTAATGCTTTGTGCTGAACCTGTTAGTGGGCCATCCGAATCCGGGGGAGCTGGTGGGAAAGATAAAACCAAAAAACCTGCTTGCTGCGATATCATTGGCTTGATTTCTCAAAACAGTTCTTGCTATACATAGCACAGGTCCTACTTTGAATTCTTCATTTTGATTCTTAGGGGCAACAAAATGCTTGAATCTATTGTCCGTTTACCTATTGAAACTGTGATAGGGGCTGAGATTAAGAAAGATACCCGAGTAAGAAAGAGCATTCTCTGTGCGGCTGGCAAGGTAATGTTCCTCTAATTGTAACTTCTTCAAATGATCTAAAAGGCAGTTTTCATTTGACTGTTTGATGATTCATATATTAATTGGAGCTTAGTATAATTATTTTGTCATTGTTTCAATCCAGATGAAATCAGGTCAGATCTCATGGATTCTCACATATACGCCTTCAAGAGGTTGGTCAGAACTGCTTTCCTGCGAACAAATTAGTTTTTCTCCATTGATGCTCAATATGTTATTTCTTCTTGTGCCTTACAGATCAGTCCTGCAGGAAGTTTTGGATCAGAAAACTACTTTTCGGAGCTTACAACAGGATGTACTCCCATATCTTGTTCGTACACAGCTGGTTAGTTGGATTGGGGTCCTTGCAAATAAGATTAATGGAGATTATACCATTTGTTTTATTAGCATTTTGATTCTTTGTGTATTTTACCGTTGAGTAACAGAGATCAGAAGTTTTCTCTGACGAAATAAATTGTGGAAGAAAATGGAAACGGAAATGAAAGAAATAATATGCAGAACAATGAGGTGGTTTTGTCTCAAATTCTTGCCATGCATCTTTGCCAAGCTTTCATCAAGTTTATGATCAGGTCTCAATAGCCGAAAAACCCATAAATGCTGTGTTTATATAGCAGATGAAAGTAAGTATTGCGTCCGATTGAATAGCATTCAAGCCTTCATGGACGTAAATAGAGATGTAAGTTGTTTTTCTCATAAATGTGTTCCACACATGGATTCCTTCAATAGTATATTTCTTCTCCGTTAATATCTCGAGCTCTGCAAAACTTGTGCAGGTTATTGGTGACGCAAACCACCTATCTGGATATTCCTTTTCTGCGCATCACAACATTGTCCACTCATCAGCTGAGCTTGGATCAAAAAACCACAGATGTCCTTTACGTGTGTAGACATTGGGCATTTGTCTGAGAATTGTGATCGTCAATAAGATATTGTGAGTTGTAGGTTGGACCGCATTGTATGCTTGGAGAAGGCTCTCAAATCGGTGATAAATGCAGTGTCAAAAGATCGGTAATTGGGAGACATTGCCGGATAGGCTCCAGTGTAATGAGCTTTTACTCATGCAACCAAATAAAGAGATGGTCTACATCTCAAAACATACACTCAACTACTTGTATGTGGGTGTAGATTGTTAATTCAGTTGTAATGGACCATGCCACAATTGGAGACGGATGTTCAATACAAGGCTCAGTCATTTGCAGTAACGCGCAACTTCAAGAGCGTGTTGCTCTGAGAGATTGCCAAGTACGTCACTCGTTTCAAATTCCATAGTATACAAATGCACAAGACTTCTTTACAGATTCCATAATAAAAGAAACCAATTTGTTTCTTAGGTGGAAGCAGGCTATGTACTTTGTGGTGGGGGTGAGTATAAGGGAGAGACCTTCACCAGAAAATGAGAAAGGTACAGAAGCATCTGAGGTCACAACTTGGAACGTTTCTTCCAAAAGAATAGCATCTCTTAGGCATTTGTTTTGGTGAATTTCGCAGTGAGAAGAGTGAAAGGTTTTGTTGCTTAAAGATTTACATTTTTCATTAGTAGGTTTTGTTGAATTGGGCGTCTGCTTCTCTTGTACTCTAAAAAAAAAAGTAGTTTCCTATTTTATTGTGGTAAATACACACTCGACGTACTTAATGTCTTTCCAATTTTGAAGACCTTTCATGATCAAGCAATTTTGGCCCGTCACCAAAGTGCGCAAATTCTTAGACTCATTACCCGACTGTCATGTATTGGTGGAATCATATCCATCTTCTCTTTTGTCTCCTGACTGCTTGTTTACTCTCTTGTTTCTTCTACTTATTTGAACTCCAACATTTTCGCATTTGGTTTCATTGTGACCAGCAACACCAAACCCGGTCTTTGTTGGAGATTCATGCTCTTCTTTCCTCCTCTTAGACTTTGGTTTCTTTTCTTCTATATTTTCTATGTGTTCCACCATACTTGGAGGACACAAAATGAGTGAACCAGAAATTTCTATTTGCTCCTCATCATGTTGTTTTTTGATGATTTGCAATGCCTTTGCTTTCCTACACTTATCAATGGTTGTATGCAAACATTACTATAACAGAATTCAATTTCAGTCAATTTCACTAATCAATTCATGACTCATGCTTTGCGAAGAATATGAAACGAAGAACATGATCTTTACGGTTTTAGACTTTTAGTCCTCGTAAGGCAATTTATTTGGTTTTCCCTTTAATGAAACGACGTTTGCAATCATCTGTCACTAATTCATATAAAAAAATTTAAACTTTTAAAATTTATCAAATACTGATTGTTACTAATTCTGAATTCAAATCGAGAATTTGAAAATTTTATTAACTTGAACAGATTTAAGTTGAGCCTCTTCCAGAAATCAACCGTTTCAGCAAATAAGGTAGCACGAGCAATTGTTCGGAGTGTTACTCAAAGATACACCAAAGAACAAAATGTACAAAGCTGCCACCAAATCAATGTTGATACAAAGTTGTAACTTTAATGCTTAATTTCATTTTAAGAGATTTAAACCTACAAAGCAAAAACCAAAACCTTGGTGTTAGATGAAATCAATCCACAAAAAGAAACATAGCCAATCATTGCAATACACTAAGTCATCATTATCCTGCGTTTGAAGAAGTTTCTTTGCCAACAATCCATTACAAGTCTTGCATTTGCTAACACTGAGCCTATTCTCTAAGAAAATCAGCTTCTTCATTGTCTGACTTAGATTTTCAACACTAGATCTTCCGTGTGGAATGAACAAGCGTAAAATGCACAAGCGTAAATAAGAAGATTACACAAGGAAGCTTACCTAACAAAGTTGTCAACAGTGAGTTAAGTAGCTGCCTTTAAACTTCTCCGTGAACCACCTTGGGTGTGCAATACAAAAATCAGAGTCTCCACCACGTCAGCGTGTAGCCTTTATTGTGCCCATCTCATCAAGCTTTGAGCTCTTATGCTGCAAAGTTGATTATAAGGACCACCGAGATAAAATTGACTAAGGAACCACTACTCTAACACCACTGTGCGAGCCAACAGAAACGCCCAAATTCAGTTTCACTAACAAGAACGAGATGCGTGCATCACCGTTAGTACATTACCTTACTCTTTTTGTGCCTTTGAACATCATCAACATCATCATCCCCATTGTGTTTTCTTTTCTGAAAGTTAAGTGATAATGTACCATGTGAACTCCATAGAATTTTAAGAGGCAGTATATAAAAAATAAACTGCGTAGAACTGCTAAGTTTTATGAACTGCGACAAACAATTAACACATACAATGGCTACAAAAACATACGCCAATTTAATTAAATGGAGAAACACATGACCATTAAGCTATTCTTGGAAAAGAAAGAGACCCAACAAGAGTAGACAGTTCTCTTACCTTATCGTGATGTCCACTTTTTTCCTTCTTTCTGTCACGATCCTTGTCTTTGTCCTTATCTTTGCTCCTATCTCTATGCTTGTGCTTGTGCTTCTTATGTTCCCTATCTTTCTCCTTCTTCTTGTCCTTATGTTTTCTATGCTTCTTGTCTTTATCTTTTGACTCATCTTTTGATTTTCCCACACTAGTAGGAGCACCTTTCTCTGCCTGAAAGAAGATACAGGAGGTATCATATCCTCATACGTAGTTAGTAAAAGGTCATAGTAGCATCACAGAGTCCCATTTGCTAAATTTAACATCAACATAATTCGATATCTACATTCACGTGAAAGGAAGGAAACTTAAAATCCAGAGTGAGGGAGAGCAGAATCTCACTGGTGGCAATTCAATAGGAGCTGTATCATTAAGCTCGAAAGCTTCCTTAAGTTCATCTAGAACAAAAGGTTGGATACGAGCGTTTGTATCTCGATTAAGTGATGCATTTGGGATAAGCTGATCCAATTGCATTCCTTCTCCTTTTCTAATCTCTGTATCTCCCACCAAATTATGAAGATAATGAGCATCTGAAAGTGACTCAGGAAGTGACCTCTTGCAAAAGAAATCATGGTGTGGTAACAACTTGTATTGTGTTATAAGATCTAATGCACCACCCAATTCTCTTGGACCTGCACTTAAAGATTACAAAAAATCCAGCAGCTCATTGACCCTCAAAATCCCAACTTTAAACCAAACTTGAGAATAACCAAAATGCTTGAACCATATATATTACCTCCAAACTTTACGCTATCTGATTCCATATCTTTTGTGGCCACAACTTAAGAGCTTCACTATGATCAATCAACTGCAATTTGTAAAAGAAAGAAAGAAAAGCTCAGCATTTGATCAGTGCGAGCGAGAAAGAAGAAGAAACAAAGATGAATTACCAACATACATGTTTCCAAAGGCAGATATCATCCGCAATCCAGGTATACAAGAAAACCCAAATCAGAAAAACTAAGGAAATGGCTCAAGGTCGTCGATTTCAATGAATAGGAAGGAGAAAAATATTCAGGATCGCTCAAGGAAGAAGTTTTTAGGGTTTGAAAATGATCACTTGTTTCTCCCCTTTTCTTTTCTTTCTGAACCATTTCATCTTTTCTTGGTTATTTAGAACCGTTGCGCGTGAGATTCACGCGCGAGTTCGAGGAAGAATAATAAAACACGACCATTTGACAACTTTTGTTGGCTACAAACTCGAATTGGTCCACTTAGTTCGTGACCTCATTCAAGTGTATCATGTGTGTACATCGTTACGGTATTCATGATTTGACATTTTTTTATTAACTACGAGTTACCGGACCGAATCCCATAATCCTCCTAGAACGTGGGGATGACAATATAAAAATCTCTAACTAAATGGAAATAATTAGCAATCTCGCGTTTGAAGAAAATTGATCCTTGCTCTGACGAACATGACAACTTTTCTTTAAATGTAAACTACTAGATATGATCTTGGTTTAGTGGTTTGACAAATATGAATATATGATCGATGTTATTTTCCTCTCATTTCATGTAGCCACATAGAGTACAGAACCTTATTTCTCAAAAAATGATTACAGAGACGTTACAATATGGTACGTACTTTTGCAGTAAGGAGAGAAAGATTGGACCTTTGTGGAAGAAGGCCTAGTTTGGCCTGATACAACAATTAATGTACGTCAAGAACCTCTTCTTTTTCTGCATAGTAATTGAAAAAGTAATGTAAGTGTGAGACTAATACTCTCTACACTGCTTGTATAATCTTATCTAAGTGAGAATGGACAAGAAATCATCATGTTTCACTCTCTACGCAACTTGTAAAACCAAAAAGTTACTAAACACCGGAAATATAATTACTTGTAATTAAAAATAACCAAACATCCACTCCCGAACATACAGAGGAAAAGTAATCAATTAGTTTGGTTTAATATGTATGTTATGATTTGATCTTTTATGGTTATTTTTCGTTTTTGATTTTTAACCGAAGAAGACCGAACAAGGTGGGTACTTCTATGGTTATGTTTAGTTTTTTACTGTTAACCGAACTGAACGGATCCTAACTCATTTCAAGTATAGGTTTAACTTTGTCAGTGGTCTAACAGAAATGGAATAGTAAATATTATTGTTTGGACGCAGGGAGATACAAAATAAACCAAGGAAGAGAAATCATTTTATGAATATATATATATATACAACCTTGTGATGATCCATGCGCGTTTACTAAGGGGAAAAGGATCATCACAAAGTGTATATGAACCAAAAGAATCCATGGAAGAGTAAGCAAGCAAAGAAGAGAGAAAGAGAGTGATGTTAATTACCATGACAGAGTCATTGTCTTGGATTTGGTGGCGATGGTGAAGTTGTTGATGGTGTTGACGAGTACTTGCCATGAGATCTTGTTCACTTCCCAAACTAGAATGTCTCAAACCAGCTTTGTTCTGCTTCCTGTTAGCACGAGCTTTGGAGAAGACAACTGAGTAGTTTGTTGCATCATTAGGTCCTTTTTGGTCCCACCCTCCAAACTGTGGAACTGGAGTCCACACAGAATCCTGTAACCCGTCATACATAAACTTGTTAGATACAGAACATATATAGTTTTCTTAAGCAACCAATGAACTAAAACACAAAACCTCAAACAAACAAAGATAATCAATGTTGAGATCACATCGGTTAACTTTCCCCATTCTATAAAACGCGCATTAACCGATGGAACCTCAATCGATCTAATTGTTGACAAAAAAATACGATAAAATTTAATTAGAGAACATGCCTCCCTCATAATATCCATAAATAGATTTTTCTTGGTTTAGGAAATAATGAGAGGCTCTTAAACATCGATGAAGGTATTCATGATGAGGACAGTTTCTCTTAGAAAAGCCTTGTTTTTTCCTTTATACTAAAATGGTTTGGATTCACGATTTATAACGTTGCTAAATTTGTGGATATCAAGCAATGGTCCTCCTTCATATTAGGGTGATATATCATTCTGGCAAGAAACTGTTTAGGTCATGAAGACAGTACATTTATCAAACTGATCCTGTTAATAGGTTGGAGTTGTTGTAAGCCTTAACACCCATTTTCTGCTGGTTCAAGTTATATTGAGATCGTAAACAGAACTACTGTGAAGATAGACACAAGATCTACAACAGTTAAATGTGAATTTGTTTGCTCATTTGTATGAATTATTTTGGAGTTCTCTGTTTGGTGTATTTGTTCATGATGCTAACTAACTTGACTCAACAGACTTTGACATAGCATGCAGAACATATGTACACCCATGAACCTATGGCACAGCGAGAGTATCATCTAATACTAATCTTGAGTCAGCATCCTCAAGAGCAATCTCCACTCCTCAGACGTCGGTATAGATCCAAGTAACCAGATGATTCTGGCCTGATGAACCTGCATTAACAGAATGGTTTTAGAAATCCAGGTTTCAAAAGCATGTGATTCTGTAAGTAATTTGTTTTTTGAGATAGAAATTGTGAGGGATAGAAGTTAGTACCCATGCCGAAACAAGAAGTCGATAATGACAAGGGAACAGTTGTCCTTGAAAAAACTAGTGTCCCGAATCACATTAGCGACCTGGGCTACTGGAATCAACTTGAAGCTCTCAACTTCTCCATCTGAGATGTAATTTGAACTTTAATGCTAAGAAAGAACATGTCTCTCTGAGGAGCAACTAAGGATTACCCATGCCTTACTAGAGAGCTTTCCTAACCTTGATTTGTGGGAACAAAATCTTCAGGGAGTTCCAAATCGTAACAAAACAGCACATCACGTTTGAAACAGTACTGATTGATATCCATGTATGAAACAGCACCGACCGCCATCGCCCTTTAAAAACATAGAATGCATACGTTGAAAACATCAAGAGAGCTTCACATACTTTAGGTTGTTAAGGGATTGAGGAGAATGTCATACCTATCAGCAATGACTTTGGAAATCCCAGCTTCCTCTTCGCATTCCTTTACTAGATTATCACCGCAGCTAATCCCGTGAGGCTAGGTTGTGGATAATGTAAGGAAACGTGCATTTTGATTCCCTCAAATTAGAATTATAATCACTAGCATAGACTTTATACATCATGATGAATTATTTCCATCATCAGTAGGTATCAATGGACAAGTACAAGACTAAGATAAAACTTACCAATCCTCCAGCAACCAGGTGATCAAGCTTTCCTGGATAAGTGGATTTGCTGAGACTTCTCTTACCTATCCACAGAAACTTTTGTCCATCTCTTTCTACGTACCCATTCATGTGAACTCCATAACCCTAGATCAGATAACATTACACATGTATTACTCGCCTGATGCAAAGAAGGCAAAATCAGGAAAAGAACACAGTACATACGTATTGCATTTACATTAGTGTTTGGCTAAAGCTGATATATTTCACTTTCAGTGCAGTAGGGTTTTACCTTTAATCCGAAATAAGGAGCAGCAGCACGCTCTAGTGAAAAAAAGACAGGAGCATTAAACGATGGTTTCACAGGATACAGCTGGAGAATAAGAAAAGAATTAGAAAAAATCAACAGATTGAAGACAACTAGAGTCAACGAATCATTGGAGAGATTTAGGAGATCAAACCAAATCAAACGTGGACCTACACCTCATTTCGTATCCCTGGAATGATTCCTTTGTCACCTAAGGTTTTGATCACATCTGCAACTGCTTTGGTTCTCTCTTCAGGTGTTTTAAATATCAAATTAAGTGTAACATGGCAAGAACCATTTTGTGAAAATGTAAAGATATCATGAAACTCCCTCAAGTACTCTGTAAATCTGTTCAATGTAGAGACAACCCGTTTGAGAGCATTCAAAATTTTAGAACTTCTACCAAAACTAGTTTGTAAACGTATAGAAAAGGTACAATTTTTACAACCCCAATTTAAAATCACAGAAGCAGCAGAGAGAATAGCTTATAGTTGAGCAAGAATTGACCTTTTGTGAATATAGCCGACGATTTGTTCCTCTATAATAAATGGAATGAATTCAGCTAAGTTTTCCTGAAAAGTGGCACAAAAAAATTGAGCTATATACTAAAGAACAGATGAAAGATTGCATTTTTATTTCCTTCGTCAATTTCACTCTTAACCCAAAGAACCATAACAAAACAATCATTCAATTCAGTGGGCTTACAGATCCACGATTACAGCAATCGACTTTCTCGAGAAATCCGGTGAGGTCGGAAGAGTTGTGAGACGCAAACTCTGCCCGACCGGTCTCAACGACGTCGTCCCACGTGAAGGAGGAGGAGCTTATTGCAGCTGATAGAGCGTGGGAACTTGAACGCCGCCTTAGACTGGGACCAACGCGCCGTGTTAAGGCGTGGAATGAGAATAAGGAGTTGAAAGTTGGACCAACAGAACAATACCCAAATGCCATTTTCGAATGCTGTTCTAGTTTGGGATGCTGAGCGTTATCTATACGGATGAGCTCAAATAGAAGTCTGTGAATTTACATCAAAATTGAAATGCTTGATTCTAGTCACAGGTTGAGACTTTTCACTAATGGTTCACTGGTCTGGTCCTAAGGATTAAGGAAGGAGAAAGCGGAGCCCCAGCCTGAAAGCCTAAAAAGTTGACATTTTTTACTTTATTAAAAAAAAAGTTGTTTGCCTATAGGAATGAATTTTTTTAGATACCATAATTTAATATGTTTTTTGTGTGGGTTTCACTAATTTGATATGTTGTTTTTGATTGACTGATTCTTTCATTGCAACAATAAACATAAGTAGATAATAGTGTATAACTTCTTAAAAAACAATAATGTGAGAAACGTTTAACATATGGTTGACCAATTCTTGTTATTATTATGAAAGTTTTAATTTATAATTATACATAATACTCTATACATAAATGTAAAAAGGTACCAACATATATTGTTTGAAACGAGCTAAAACTTTATGTCCAAAACATTTGTTTGATTAATTTCATGACTTACGCAACAAGATTAAGCAATTTGAAGCCCTGAAGGTACGCCTTTTCTAATCTTTTTAATTGTTAATTACTTGATTTCATAAGAAATATTTCTTACTAAAATAGTGCAAGATTCCATTGATCAAAATTTGTAAAAGTTGGAAAATTCGTATTAAAAATCATTTTTTTTGGTAGTAATCATAAAACGCTAAGTATTAGCTAAAAAATAAGTTTAAGCAGGTTTAGGAAAAAAAACAAATCTTGTTCATTGTGAACAAAGTTTATTTGGAGACAGAAACAATCTAAAAGTGAGAGAGTCAGTGAACGTTGGTGAGTCTCGTGACTGCGTGACTTTCGTTTGCAAATTTGTTATCCTGATTCCGCAATAAAGAAAGAAACAAAAAAAGTCACTGTTGCTCACTCAGAAAGAAGAGCGACAAAGAGGGAGACTTTGACTCTTCTCCTTCTTCTCCTTCCTCTCTGTCACTTTATCTCCCTCTTGCTTCCGCTCATTTAACCCTCATTTGGTTATCTCTCTCTCCCTCTGCTTCAGCTCTCTCAGGTCTGTGTCTCCCTAAAGCATCGTGCTTTTTTGATATTTCACCTGATTTCCTTTGCTAGGGTTTACTTATCTTCTCTTCTAATTTTAGGGTTCTTAAATTCGTTTTGTAGATGCCGCATTTCTGTTCTCGATTGTTTCTGTATCTGTTTACTTTATCAAATCTGATTGTCTTGCTATTTGGTTCTGGAATTAGTAATAGTCTCTTCATTCCTAAATTTGGAAAATTTTGGAGATTAATTTGTTAAAGTTTTGAGCTTTCTTGATTGGGAGGAAATGGCATGGTCATGTTGTGAGTGAGTTAGTTGTTGATGAAATCTCAGGACATTTCAGATTTGGTAATATATGGGAAACTGTTGTGCAAGCCCGGGTTCTGAAACGGGAGTAAAACTGGGAAGCCTAAGGACAAAAGCAACCCGTTTTACAGCGAGGCATACACTACAAGAAATGTATCTGGAACTGGTTTCAGCTCTCTGTTTTGAAAGATCCAACAGGACATGACATATCACTTATGTATGAGCTGGGGCGTGAGGTTGGTCGTGGAGAGTTTGGTATTACATACTTATGCACTGAAATCAAAACTGGCGAGAAGTATGCGGTGCAAATCTATATCTAAGAAGAAGCTTAGAACAGCAGTGGATATAGAGGATGTTAGGAGGGAAGTTGAAATTATGAAGCATATGCCTAAGCATCCGAATATCGTCTCGCTGAAGGATGCGTTTGAGGATGATGATGCAGTGCATATAGTGATGGAGTTGTGTGAAGGAGGTGAGCTGTTTGATCGGATTGTTGCAAGAGGTCATTATACTGAACGAGCTGCTGCTGCAGTGATGAAGACTATTTTAGAAGTTGTTCAGGTTTGTAGTTTCTGTTTTTTTTCCTTTCATTTACACTCTAAATTTGACAATTTGATAGCTGTTCCATTTTGTTTTAAATTTTATCGTAAGTTGCTTGTGTCTTTACACAGTGACTTAACTTTCGTTGTTTGATTGTAACTTCTGCCTTTATGACTTGAAGACCTTTTGGTATTGCAGATATGCCATAAGAATGGAGTGATGCATCGAGATCTTAAGCCCGAGAACTTTCTCTTTGCAAATAAAAAAGAGACCTCAGCTCTTAAAGCCATAGATTTTGGATTATCAGTCTTCTTTAAGCCTGGTATAGACTATATAATATATCTATTATATTTCAGATTTCAAATAGATATCGTTATATTTGCATACTGTATTTGAATTTTTTTTCGATTTGTACTAGGTGAGGGATTCAATGAGATTGTTGGAAGTCCTTATTACATGGCACCAGAGGTACTTAGGCGAAATTATGGACCTGAGATTGATATCTGGAGTGCTGGAGTTATCCTTTATATCCTTCTCTGTGGTGTCCCACCATTTTGGGCCCGGTTTGTTATGTTCTATCTTATTGTCTAAATCCCCCTTTTGTTCTTCAACAGTATAAGTTATGTACGATATTGCATCTGACGGGTACTAGCTTCCATGGATGATTAGTTAGATTTACTTTGGAATCACTAGTGATCTCTTTTGAAGTTTTATTTGCTTATTTTCTCCACTTTTTAAGTTTTCTTCTCTTGATATTGTTTATTTTCTATAAAGAGACTGAGCAAGGGGTGGCTCAGGCAATCATTAGGTCAGTCATCGACTTCAAGAGGGATCCATGGCCAGAGTTTCTGAGACAGCTAAAGACCTTGTGAGAAAAGATGCTTGAACCTGACCCCAAAAAACGTCTTTCTGCTGCACAAGTACTCGGTATGATTTCTATTTGGTTCTGTGTTTCTAGAATGTGTTACTTATGGAACTAACATACCATGACCTCTATATGTAGAACATTCTTGGATACAAAATGCAAAGAAAGCTCCAAATGTTTCACTTGGCGAGACTGTGAAAGCAAGGCTCAAACAGTTTTCTGTTATGAACAAGCTCAAGAAACGTGCTCTACGGGTAGTGATTCCGTTTGGCATTTCTGCTACTTAGTGATCTTGATTGTCGGATTTAGAAGAATAATGTGAAATTCCTTTTCAGGTGATAGCCGAACACTTATCAGTGGAGGAAGTTGCTGGCATTAAGGAAGCGTTTGATATGATGGATAGTAACAAAGTGGGCAAGATAAACCTAGAGCAACTTAACATGGACTCCATAAACTCGGACAGCAGCAGATAGCTGATGCTGATCTACAGATTTTGATGGAAGCTGTAAGAAAATTTTCCCTTTAACTCTTTGTGTTCCTTCAAAATTTTTATTGCCTCCTCCAAGTACCATATTTGAAAGCATTTTTTTTCAGGCTGATGTAGATGGGGACGGACTTTAAATTATGGCGAGTTTGTGGCTGTCTCTGTGCATCTGAAGAAGATGGCAAATGACGAACACTTGCATAAGGCTTTTAGCTTTTTTGACCAGAACAAGAGCAATTACATAGAAATTGAGGAGCTGCGAGAGGCTTTAAATGATGAGGTTGATGCTAGCAGTGACAGTGAGGAGGTTGTTTCAGCCATCATGCAAGATGTTGACACAGACAAGGTAACCACAACTTAGGAGACTTTAAGAAACGGATTAGTCATTGCAAATGCATCTGGAATAAAGGCTAACATAACACCTTATGCAAAAGATAGTAAAGGGACATGAACGAGTCAGTTTAAATAGTGTTAGATTTGGTATGTTTGTCTAAGTCTTCATCCTCGAACTGCGTATATGATTCTAATTTGTGTTTGAC
>JAKUCM010007781.1:0-13133 GCA_023374145.1 Lepidium sativum
GAATAGTATTGTCTGATTCATGGGGATAATAGAAAGTTCTTGTATTAAGTCCAAAATTTCAACAGTAATAAAAGTTTGATTTCTTACATTATTACTAATTTTATATGTTTTCTTGGAAAAAAAAGAAGCTCTTTTCGTATTATTCATTGTTAATAATGGTACTAACCCAAAATTTCTATTAAGTTTTTTTTCTTCTTCTTTACCCCATAAAGAGATTGAATAGAAGGAGCTACTTTTTTTTCCACTGTAATTTATAAAATAAGTGTTTAAATGTCCTTCAAAAGTAAGTAAATAAATCCGAAACATATAAAATGCGGTTAATCCCGCTGTTGAACAAGCTATTATTGCAAAAATTGGCGAAAATAACAAACCTATCATTAAGAATTTCATCTTAGAGCCAAAACAAGCAAGGGGGGGGAATACCACAAAGAGAAAGTGTTCCTATTAAAAAGGCCGTTTTTGTAATCGGCACATGTTTGTCAAACCACCCATAAGAATCATATTCTGACTTTTATCGGGAGAATAGCCAACTATAGCTTCCATTGAATGAATAATGGACCCAGATCCTAAAAACAACAAAGCTTTCGAATAAGCATGAGTAATCAAATGAAATAAAGCGGATCGATAAGACCCCATACCTAGAGGCTAACATCATATAACCCAGTTGAGACATTGTAGAATAGGCTAAACCTCTCTTAATGTCTTTTTGAGCAAGAGCTAAAGTGGCTCCTAAGAGTACTGTTATTATACCTATCAAAGATATTATATACATTATAGAAGGGATAACTATAAAAAGAGGAAGAAGACGAGCTACAAGAAAAATTCCCGCCGCTACCATAGTCGCAGCATGTATAAGAGCCGAAATAGGAGTAGGGCCCTCCATGGCATCAGGTAACCATACATGAAGAGGAAATTGTGCGGATTTAGCAATAGGAACCCACAAATAATAGAAAATGCAACACAAAGTAAGGAATAAGAGATTTACTCTATTATTTAAAATTAAATTATTGAATATTTCGAACAAATCCTGAAATTCGAACTCCCTGTTATCCAATAAAGACCTAAAATTCCTAATAATAAACCAAAATCCCCTACCACGATTAGTTACAAAAGCTTTTTGACAAGCATTCGCTGCAATAGGTCGTGTGAACCAAAAACCTATTAATAAATATGAACACATTCCAACTAATTCCCAAAAAAAATAAACTTGGATCAAATTAGAACTAGTAACTAATCCTAACATTGAAGTATTAAAAAAACCCATATAAGCAAAAACCTCAGATATCCTTGATCATGAGACATATAATTGTCACTATAAATAAGAACCAAAATACCAACAGTTGAAATTAATATTGACATAATAGAAGTAAGTGGATCAATAAAGTAACCGAACTCAAAGAAAATTCATTATTTATGGTCCAAGACCATACATTTTGATAAATGCAACTTACAAAAATTTGTTGAATAGATAGATAGAGTGAAAAGATCATAACTATACTTAACAAAAAAAATACTCAGAAAAGTCCACATACGGCGAAGGTTTTTTGTTGCTGTCGGAAAAAGGAGAAGTCCAACTCCTAGTAAAATGGGTACTGGAAGTGGAATGAAAGGGATAATCCATGAATATTGATATGTATGTTCCATAAAATAAAAAATCCTTTTTATTTTATTCTTAAATTTATTATTTCTTATTCACTGGTTTGTATATATATTTTTTTTTTCAAAGGGGACAATAAAAAAGGACGCGATTTCAAACCTAAATAGACTTTTTTTTTCGAATTAGTATAATTTTTCAGAAATCTTTGAAAAGAAATATATATTCAATCAAAAAATTAGAAGTTATTAAATAATATTACTAAGTTACTGTCAAAAAAAATTATTTGTCTTTTTTTTTATTACTACTAAATAAAATATAAAATTGTGATTTTATACAGATACAGAAAAAGTTAATTATAATTCCGTATTACAATAATTTATATACATATATTCAAGAATAGCAACAAAGATTTACACGACAAAAAACTACTTAATATTTATTATATAAAAAAAACTTTACCTAAAACAAAGTTATTTGAGTTTGATTATTTAGAATAATTAAGAAATGAATTTGAATTCTGGAATTTAGTGATTGTCTTCCAGTACACTAAGTGAGCTTTTTTTATTGCAAGAAAGATTATTATAATCGATATTTTTTTTTAACATATGATCTGAAGAAATCTCATAATTTTTTTTGATAATATATACTAAAAGTATAGATTAATGAAATAAGCACTCTCGTACGGATTTCAAACGTTAAATAAAAAATTTTTAATAACAAAAAAAAAAAAAGGTAAAAAACCGTTGGGTTTTAAACTTTTGAATATCTTTTTTGTTTTGAAAATAATATATAATAAAATTTGAAAGAAAAAAAACTCGATATGGAGTAAGAAAGAATAATAAATGTCTTTGACATCCAATTATACCACTGAAAAACTTTTTTTTTCATTTTTGAATGGCAGTTCCAAAAAAACGTACTTCTATCTCGAAAAAGCGTATTCGTAAAAACATTTCGGAAAAGGAAGGGATATTGGACATCCTTGAAAGCTTTTTCGTTAGGGAAATCACTTTCTACAGGTAATTCCAAAAGTTTTTTTGTACAACAAAATAAATAAAAAAAAAACACTATAATAAATAATTAGAATTAGCCTAACTTAAAAAAAATTTTTTAGAATACATATAACAAAATAGGAACCAAAAGAAAAAAAAAAAGAACAATATATAGATAAAAAAGAAAGGTTCACCTTTTTTTAGTTCCAAAAACGGATTCTTTTTTTTCCCCCATCACTACACTACCTTCATGCAATAATAAATAAAGAAAGATCTTTTATTTCCTCATTAAGAGGAAATAAAAGATCTTTAAGCCAAATTAATAGGTTCTTTCAAATTAATTTTCAGTGAAAAAAAAAATTAACTTTATATATTATTTCTCTGAATTATTATATTCTTTACTTGGAATGAAATTCCTAAAAGCAGCTGTCCACAATTAAGTGAATATTAGATAATAATAATAAATAATAATATATGATTTTTAAGTGATCAAAAAATCTTATGTTTGTACTGTTTGTAGAATATAAAAAGATGCATCAAAATAAATATTTTGATAATTTTTTTTTTTAATTTCTCTTTAGCAATTAGGAAAATCTGATTTTATTTAAAATTTCTAAGGATTTTGGAGAAGTTTTCATTTTTCGAAAAAAACCTTTTTTTATTAATGGAACTGATAAGTTGAATTTATCATTTTTTTTTTTCATTATATAAATGAAAAAAACATGATAAAGAGCATTTAGGGTTTTGTCTTTGGGTTGAAGTCCCCAACTACTTTAATTTAGTTACATTTTTCATTGTATTCTAGAAAAAAAAAATATCAAGGACAAAAAGTAAATTTAAATAATTTCAAATAACTCAGAAAAAAAAAAAAAAAGATTTTAATTGAATTAAAACCCCCAATACCTATTGAAACAAGTTTTTATTCATTAAATCAACTTGTGAATTTCAGTCAATTGACTTCTTTATTTTTTATTTAATTTTTTATCTCGACGATTGAATATTGAATAAAAACTGTTTAGTATTGTTTTGAACAAGTTGCCGCTATGGTGAAATTGGTAGACACGCTGCTCTTAGGAAGCAGTGCAATAGCATCTCGGTTCGAGTCCGAGTAGCGGCATAAGATCTTATAAAAGAGATATTATAAGTTTTATAAGAAAAAAGGGTTTATAAGAAAAAAATACCCGACTTTTTTTTTTCTAAAATCGGGTAAAACCTAGTATTAATTTATTAATTTTTAACAAATTTTTTATGATTTTTTCAATTTTAGAGCATATATTCAACTCATATATCTTTTTCGGTCGTTTCAATTGTACTGACAATTTATTTTTTAACTTTAGTAGTTAATTTAGATGAAATCATAGGATTTTTTGATTCATCAGATAAAGGAATCGTAATTACATTTTTTGGTATAACAGGATTATTATTCACCTCGTTGGATTTATTCAGGACATTTTCCATTAAGTAATTTATATGAATCATTAATTTTTCTTTCGTGGGCTTTTTCAATTATTCATATGGTTTCCTATTTTAATAAAAAAACACAAAAATCACTTAAACGCAATAACTGCGCCAAGTGCTATTTTTATTCAGGGTTTTGCTACTTCAGGTCTTTTAAAACAAAATGCCTCAGTCTGCAATATTAGTACCAGCTCTCCAGTCCCAATGGTTAATGATGCACGTAAGTATGATGATATTAGGCTACGGCGCTCTGTTATGCGGATCATTATTATCAATAGCTCTTCTAGTTATTACATTTTCGCAAAGTCAGACCTACTTTTTGGAAAAAGAATATCAAAAAAAAATTTTTACTAAATGAATTATTTTCATTTGATGTACTTTACTACATAAATGAAAGAAATTCTATTTTACTACAACAAAACAGTAATTTTAGTTTTTCTAGAAATTATTATAGGTATCAATTGAATGAACAATTAGATTTTTGGAGTTTTCGTATTATTAGTTTTTGGATTTATCTTTTTTAACCGTCGGCATTCTTTCAGGAGCTGTATGGCTAATGAGACGTGGGGTTCATATTGGAACTGGGATCCAAAAGAAACTTGGGCATTTATTACTTGGACCATATTTGCAATTTATTTACATATTAAAACAAATAGGAATGTTAGGGGTATAAATTCTGCCATTGTGGCTTCGATAGGTTTTCTTTTAATTTGGATATGCTATTTTGGCGTCAATCTTTTAGGAATAGGTTTACATAGTTATGGTTCATTTATATCGAATTAAAAAAAAAGTAACAAAAAAAAAGGAATCCAAATAAAAAAGAATAGCATCTATATCTAACTTCATATAATATAAGTTAAGAAATCTAATTTGATAAATAATCAAGAACCTTTTGAATCAAGTAGTACAATGATTCAAAAGGTTCTCACAATACAAAGACCAAAGACTTCTGATTACAATTTAATTTAATGCTTTTTTTTATTTCCTAGAAAACTATCCATAAAAATAATTAGATAAAATGGATTCGACCTTGTCCACTTGCTAATGAGGAGCACAAAATCAGGATAAATCCCCAATACCAATTATGGGTAGAAGAATAGAGATTGAAAGAAATAACTCTCGGGGTCCGGAATCAAAAAAAGAAAAGTTTTTGACATTAATTAACTTGTATCCATAGAACATTTGGCGTGACATAGATAATAAATATATAGGAGTTAATATCATTCCAATTGCCATTACAAAATTAATTAAAATCTTGGAAATTAAGAAATATTTTTGGCTGGTAAATTATTCCAAAAAAAACGATTAATTCTGCAAACAAAACCACTCATGCCCGGTAATGCAAGGGAAGCCATCGATAAAATAGTGAACATTGTAAATATTTTTGGAATGGAGATAGCCATTCCACCCATTTCATCAAGATAAACAAGCCGAATTCTATCATAACTCGTTCCTGCCAAGAAAAAAAGTGCAGCGCCAATAAATCCATGAGAGATTATTTGTAAAATAGCTCCATTAAGTCCAGGATCCGTTATAGAACTAATACCTATTATTATAAAACCCATATGAGATACAGAAGAATAGGCTATTCTCTTTTTTAAATTACGTTGGCCGGGAGATGTTGAAGCTGCATAAATTATTTGGATTGTACCGACTACCAGCAACCAAGGAGAAAACATAGAATGGGCATGAGGTAATAATTCCATATTGATTCGAACCAACCCATAGGCTCCCATTTTTAATAAGATTCCGGCGAGAAGCATACAGGTACTGTAATGTGCCTCACCGTGGGTGTCAGGTAACCAAGTATGTAAAGGTATAATCGGCAATTTGACAGCAAAAGCAATAAGAAATCCAATATAAAAAAGTATTTCAAGTGTGACAGGATAGGATTGATTAGCTAAGAGTTCTAAATTTAATGTTGGTTCGTTCGAACCATATAAACTTATACCTAAAACTCCTATTAATAAAAAAATAGAACTTCCTGCTGTGTATAAAATAAATTTTGTAGCTGAATACAGACGTTTCTTTCCACCCCACATGGCTAAAAGTAGATAAACGGGAATTAATTCTAATTCCCACATGATGAAAAAAAGTAGAAGATCCCGAGAAGAAAATGATCCTATTTGACCGCTGTACATTGCTAACATCAGGAAATGGAATAATCGGGAATCCCGAGTAACTGGAAAAGCCGCTAAAGTCGCTAAAGTAGTAATAAATCCCGTCAGTAAAATAGTTCCTATAGAAAGTCCATCTACTCCCATTCTCCAGTAAAAATCAAAAAAATTGATCCATTTATAACCTTCGGACAGTTGAATTAATGGATCGTCCATTTTAAAATTATAACAAAAAGCGTAGGTCGTTAGAAGAAGTTCTAAGATACAAATGCATATAGTATACCATTTATTGACTTTATTTCCCCTATGCGGGAGAAATAACATTAACGAACCAGCAGATATTGGAAAAATAACAATTATTGTTAACCAAGGAAAATCGTTCGTGGTAAAGACAAGATACACCAGGTCCAAAGAACGCGTACTCAAAAAAAATATATATAAATAAAAAAATATAATTTAACTTTTTTGAGTACGAGTACTTGTCAATAAAAAAAATAAAATGTATTCCAAATTTATTCAAATGAGGTTTTCGGTAACGTATCAATAAGCTAGACCCATACTTCGAGTTGTTTCATGCCATAAATAAACTCGAACGCTCAAAAAATCCGTTGGACAGGCGGATTCACATCTCTTACAACCAACACAGTCCTCGGTTCTTGGGGCGGAAGCTATTTGCTTAGCTTTACATCCATCCCACGGTATCATTTCTAATACGTCTGTAGGGCATGCTCGAACACATTGAGTACATCCTATACAGGTATCATAAATTTTTACTGAATGTGACATAGGATCGATAGTTTTTTGAATGTCATAAATTTTCAATCTAGTAAACTTCTAACTGAATGATATATTAAAATACTAGATGAAGCAATGATTTCCTTTAATAGAATTTTTGTAATGAATTCTGGCTCAATTGATAAAAAAATGGGGCTAAAATACTTTGATTTCTTAGATTTTCACAAATATAAACTAGTGGGTCATAACCTATTATATATCCAAATTGCAATCTATAATTTTTTTATTTATGCTACTTATTTAATAAGGTCGATTGGTTGATGCGAGTCGATTTTCTGTTACGATAAATTGACGAGACTATAGCTAATCCAATAGCTGCTTCAGCAGCTGCAATTGCTATACACAAAAATGCAGAAAATATCCCCTTTTAGTTGGGAATTATCAAAAAAATCAGAAAATGTTACGAAATTCATATTAACTGCATTGAGTATAAGTTCAAGACACATAAGAGCCCTAACCATATTTCGACTAGTGATCAATCCATAAAGACCAATCAAAAATAAATAGGCACTCAAAACAAGTACATGTTCGAGTATCATTCAGCAACTCCTTATCAATTTGGATTCATTTCAATATGAAAAATAATTCACCGGATTCAATCACCTAGAATATAACAAAAAAATACGAATAAAAACTAGATTAGGTAAAAAAAATTTCAAATATATATCAAATCTAAAAATTGATATTTAAAATATGAAATAGTATTCAATCAAATTTAATTGAATGAACGGAAAAATCATAACATACGCAAAGTTTTCTTTTGTCTTTACAAATTCGAACGGTTTTTATTGACGAGCCACAGAAATTGCACCTATCAAAGCAACTAAAAGAATTATTGAAATGAGTTCAAATGGAAGAAAAAAATCTGTTGATAAATGAATTCCTATTTGTTGACTATTACTTATTAAATCTTGCTCTAGAATCTGGTTTAATCTTGTAGTCCAAATAACCCCGTACCACGACGTATCGAGAATAGTAGAAAGTAATGAAAAAAGAATAGTTGTACAAACCAACGAAGTAATCCCATTCCCAACGGTCCACAGATTGAAATCTGTGGAATATTCTGAATCATTCATGAACATCACAGCAAATATGATTAAAACATTTATGGCCCCCACGTAAATAAGGAGTTGTGCAGCAGCTACAAAATGGGAATTTGATAGAATATACAATAAAGATATACAAAAAAGAACAAATCCTAAGGAAAAGGCTGAAAATATTGGATTGGGAAGTAATACCACTCCCAGACCTCCTACTAGAAGACCGGATCCCAGAAAAACTAAAAGAAAATCATGTATTGGTCCAGGTAAATCCATTATATTATTAAAATAAGAAAAAAATCGAAACCCTTTTCATGACCTTATTAATTTAACCGGGAAATTTTTTTTTAATATGTTTCTAATAGAGTTAAATTAGAATCTAATGGATATGAATTGATGTAGATACAATTATTAGACAGTTTCTCGTTTTTTATTCTAAAGTTTATTTTCAACCTATCTATTTCAAGAAAGGAATTACGAATATATTATATTAAAAGAATGAGCCTTAATACTTAATATTATTATATAAATACAATACAAGTTTTTAATTAAATTCTTTAGATAATTCAAAAATTTTGAATTCTTTTTTTAATCAAATTAATGGGTTTACCCATTTTTTGTTTGAGGTGAATTCAAAATTGTTCGAATAGTGTAATCGTCAATTACTGACATTGGTAAACGACCCAAAGCTATTTGATTATAATTTAATTCGTGACGATCATAAGTTGAAAATTCATATTCTTCAGTCATTGACAAACAATTTGTTGGACAATACTCAACACAATTACCACAAAAAATACAAATTCCAAAATCAATACTGTAATTAAGCAATCGTTTTTTTCGAATATTAGTTTCCAATTTCCAATCAACAACAGGCAGATCTATAGGACATACTCGAACACATACTTCACAAGCAATGCATTTATCAAATTCAAAATGGATTCGACCGCGGAAACGTTCGGATGTTATTAATTTTTCGTAGGGATATTGAATAGTTACAGGTAAACGATTTGTGTGGGATAAGGTAATCATGAAACCTTGACCAATATATCTTGCAGCTCGTAGGGTTTGTTGACCATAATTCATGAACCCGGTTATCATAGGAAGCATATTGTAATTATCTATGAATAATTTTATCTTTGTTTCTTTCTCTTGTTTAAAACAAATAATGAATATGTTGGATTCATTTTAAATTTAGAGTGAAAAGAGTTGGAAAGAAGTTGTTAATAATAGATTACCAAGGGAAATAGGTAAAAGAAATTTCCATCCAAGATTTAATAGTTGATCCATTCTTAGCCTAGGTAAAGTCCATCTTGTTGCGATAGAAATGAACAAGAACAAATAAGTTTTAGCTAATGTAATAAAGATACCAATTGTTGTTCCAAAAATTTGATCCCTTTGAAATAGCTCCAGAATAGATATATACGGAATAGAAATATTCCAACCGCCTAAGTATAGAACTGTTACAAATAATGAGGAAATTAATAGATTTAGATAAGAAGCAACGTAAAATAAACCAAATTTGATACCTGAATATTCAGTTTGATAACCTGCTATTAATTCTTCTTCCGCTTCTGGTAAATCAAACGGTAACCTCTCGCATTCTGCTAGGGAAGAAATTAGAAAAATGATAAAACCTATAGGTTGACGCCACAAGTTCCATCCCCAAAAACCATATTTTGATTGTGCCTCAACTATATCAACTGTACTTAAACTGTTAGATAATCCTAGTCGGCGATAACATTACTATTTTCACCGCTATTACAAAACCGTACATGAGGTCGTCGCCTCATACGGCTCCTCGGGGGCCATAAATAAATCTAAGGACCAGATTAGTATTATTTAGATGGATATGATGTGTTCTAAAATAGATTAAATAGAAATATATCTGAGGTCCCGAATTATACCAATGGAATTCTGTCTGCTCAAATTCTAAGAATAAAAAAAAGCGCTTCGGAATTCATCTCATCCTTTACAAATTTTAATTTCTATTTGTTGAGTAATAACTAAATCCTTTAATAAAATACTCCTTGTAAAAATAAAAATAGGTATTTAAGCTCATCGTGATTTTCGATTACGAAAAAGAATTAGACATCCTATTAGTTTATTATTCATGACAGAAATTCTATTTTATTTTCGAAATATATGAAAAAAAATATCCTTGTTTCGTTCCTATTCTTCTTTCTTTTTTAGAAAAAAAATTATAAAAAATAAAGGATTTTTTCGTTTCTGATAGTCATTCCATTTATCGGTGGATAGGAGCATACTCTGAATCGGAATCTTGGGGAGTACTGTCTGATCATTTCTACTAATTTAAAGCCCCAATTAACCTTCTTTTTTTTTGTTATCTTATGTTATGCATAAATATCCTTTTCAATTTGGTTAATCTCTATTACAAATTCTTTGTGTATTTTGGTGTTTCTAACCATCCACTCACTTTTACCTAATTGCCGCTCACTTTGTATGTAATACATGTATGTTAATCTATATAACTGATAGTGAAAACGTCATACGGTTATTTAACCCGCTTCAAGCCAGGATGACTAATCAACCAACCTTGGGGTAAAGTGATTCTTACACTTATGTTTATTTCTGTTTAACCTTTGTACATAGGAAATGAGACTCAATTTTTCTTTTTACTGCTAATTTCTGAGCAGTTTTTTTTCACTCATATATAACTATCAAATTCCTTTTATTAAGATTAACTCCAAAGATAAATATATATTCCGTTTTTTAACTTATTTTTTAACTTATTCGTCTAGAAGAAACGGAATAGTCAAAATAAACGTTTATGTTTCAACGAATCGCACGTAGAGATATTGATAAAACACATAGAGTTAATGGTATTTCATAACTAATAGATTGGGCAGCAGCCCGCAGACCACCTAAAAAAGAATATTTATTATTTGATCCATATCCTGACATAAGAAGTCCAATAGGAGCAATACTTGAGATGGCAATCCATAAAAAAATACCGATATTGAGATCTGCTAAAACAAGGTGATTGCTAAAAGGAATTACTGAATAACTTAGTAAAATTGAGATAACTGCTATAGATGGTCCAATACTAAATAAAGGAGTATTTCCTCTAGATGGACGAAGATTTTCTTTGAAAAGTAGTTTTGTCCCGTCGGCTAGAGCTTGAAGAATTCCCAACGGGCCGGCGTATTCAGGTCCAATACGTTGTTGTATCCCGGCAGATATTTCTCTTTCTAACCACACAATTACTAGTACACCTGTTATGATTCCCAATACAAGAGAAAATATAGGGACAAATATCCATATGAGTCCATAGACCTCTTTTAAAGATTCCAATCTAACAAAAGAATTTATAGTTTGGACTGCTGTTGCATAAATTATCATTTTAACGATCAACTTCTCCCATAATTATATCTATGCTACCGAGTATCGTCATAATATCAGCCAATTTCATTCTTTTAACTAGTTCAGGAAGAATTTGCAAATTAATAAAACCCGGTGGTCGGATTTTCCATCTCCAAGGAAAACCACTTTGATCTCCTATGAGAAAAATTCCCAATTCCCCTTTTGGAGCTTCCACTCTTACATAAAGTTCTTGTTTCGATAATTCAAAAGTAGGAGAAGGTTTTTTACTAATGAATCGATAGTCAAAATCATTCCATTCTGGATTCCTTTTTCTATCAAAGCTCCGGCTTTCTAAATTCTCATAGGGACCCCCCGGAAGTCCTTCCAGAGCCTGTTGAATAATTTTTATGGATTCTGTCATTTCGCTAAGTCGTACTAAATAACGAGCTAATGAATCTCCTTGTTTTTGCCACTGAATTTCCCATTCAAATTCATCGTAAGACTCATAACGATCAACTTTACGAAGATCCCATGGTATTCCGGATGCGCGTAGCATTGGTCCGGATAAACCCCAATTTATTGCTTCTTCCCCACCAATAATCCCAACTCCTTCAACCCGTTCTAAAAAAAATAGGATTTCGTGTAATAAGTTTTTGATATTCAACAACTTCTGTTAAAAAATAATCACAAAAATCCAAGCATTTATCTATCCAACCATAAGGTAAATCAGCCGCTATTCCTCCAATACGAAAAAAATTATGCATCATTCTCATACCGGTGGCAGCTTCGAATAGATCATATACAAATTCTCGTTCTCTAAAAATATAGAAAAAAGGAGTCTGTGCACCAATATCTGCCATAAAAGGGCCGAGCCATAACAGATGAGAAGCTATACGACTCAATTCCAGCATAATTACTCTGATATAGCTGGCCCTTTTAGGAACTTGAATATTTCCCAATTGTTCTGGTCCATTTACTGTTATTGCTTCTGTAAACATAGTAGCTAAATAATCCCATCGCGTTACATAAGGTAAATATTGTATAATTGCTTCGGTTTTCTGCAATTTTTTCCATTCCTCTGTGTAAATAACCCAATATGGGTTCACAGTCAACAACATCCTCACCATCTAGAGTAACAATTAAGCGAAGAACACCATGCATGGATGGGTGGTGAGGTCCCATATTGACTATCATAAGATCTTTTCCTGTAACTGGTCTCTTCATAAGTTTTTCCTTGATTGGTTCTGGCATGAATTAGATTGCTGAAAAATAAAAATTCAAGATCTAAAAAATTAACTAATTCACAATTTTTAATTTTAACGAGTTTTTTAATTCCCGAATATTCAACTGATTTATTAATTCTTTATAACGTACTCTATTTTTTTTTGACAAATAAGCCAGCAGCCGTTGACGTTTTCCCAGAATTTTTCGTAGACCCCCTCTGAGATAAATAATCTTTTCTGTGCAATTCCAAAATGTGAAGTAAGTCTTCGTATCTTATTAGTGAAACTAAATACTTGAAATTCAACAGATCCCCTGCTTTCTTCTTTTTGTTCTTGAAATGAAATGAATGCATTTTTTATCATAAAAAGAAATCCTTCCCCTTTTAATATGAATTGAAAGATATGAATTTTACTGATCAGTAATAATAATGGTAGTTTTTTTGTACAAGGATATGAATTTAATTATCAACAGAGGATTCTGTAAATTTATTTCTGGATCTGCTCGGATTGGTATCTATGTCATTGATTAAATTAATCTCATGTATAAAGATTGAATTTAAAACAAACCCTCATATTTGTGCATACAGTTG